>JAUELF010285266.1:0-10264 GCA_031471495.1 Clinocardium nuttallii | reverse complement strand
GCTTCCCTGATAACCCCGTCGTGAGTGCCAGCATCATGGCTTCCCTGATAACCCCGTCGTGAGTGCCAGCATCATCGTTTCCCTGATAACCCCGTCGTGAGTGCCAGCATCATCGCTTACCTGATAACCCCGTCGTGAGTGCCAAAGTTTGGAAAAATGACAGTAGTCTACAGATGCCATAATGTTGGTTTTCTCACGTGACGACTCAGTTATGGTTAATACATTCCTACAACTAAATATTGATAAGAGGACACTGCACATCAACAGAAGACGGCACGAATATGGATGCTGATCGTGTTCAACACTGTTCACAAGTGAAGTATAAAGTCGCAAGTGGCAGCAATATGAAATGTTGTTTAATATCGCGTATAGCAGGATATGGGTTAACAACCTAAAATACAAAACTCTTTACAGGGTGGTATCAAAAGTGTCATATGGACGGATGTTTTCCAGTTCGTAGTATTGTATGGCGGCTTAATTGGCGTGTTTGTAATTGTGAGTATTGTTTATTACTGAATATTGTTTATTATTATAATATTGTTTATTATTGAATATTGTTTATCATTATAATATTGTTTATTATTATAATATTGTTTATTCTAGAATAAAGAACTGGTAATATTTTTACTTATATTTGGATTGACAAATCTTTTACGGAATCTGATATTTGCTTTTTAATTTTAAAGTGTATCTGCATTTATACGAGTTAATAATAAAGTTAAGGTGAAATGTTGAACTAAGCTTGACATTATTCTTTAGGTGACTTGACTTAATCATCTTATTCAGACTTTGAAATAAGTTAATATATATTTTTTAAAACCCTCACTTTCGGTGCTTGTTCCTGGAAACGTTTTTGATTGGATAAAATTATTCAACTAATTACGGGACTTGGACTCTTACATAAAACGGTTAACACTCTACAAATATACCCAAGCGTCACAATCTCTGGACAGCACATGGTAACTCTGCTCGAAAGATAGACTTGACATTTATCGTCAACAATTCCATGTTCGAACATTAAACGCTAGGACGAGTCGCTGCATTGTATTGCTACATATCAATTTAATACTATCTTTCCAAACTAATCTTCATCATAACAGTATATTTCTACTTTATTGAATCAACAAACATCTATGTTGATCTTTTGATTGTGTTTATTAGCTGTGTTGTAACAAATGTAATTCTTTTCAGCATATTATTTGGTTTAACCCCGTTCCAGTTGCCCATGCTTGGTGATAGGCTTTGCCAAGCTCAATATACTGAGTTTATCAGTTAGCGAGGCTTGTTTACTGACAGGCACGTCGTCTGTCTGGTGCAAGGTTTGTCTGTATTTAATCATGACAATTGTTGTTTAGTATGGTATTTTATAGATATACATAATTGAGCCGTCCCACGAGAAAACCAACATTGTGGACGCTGCGTAAAGTATCGACCCGGATCAGCCATAGCATGCCACACAGGCTTCCCCAAACAGACACTGTTCGCCTCCTGTGGCTTTTCTGTTTCAGTAATCATTACTCTTTACCTCTACCCCCCTGCGACGGAATGTGTCGGCCCGGATCAGTCCGCGCGGCCAGTGCGGGCTGATCAGGGGCGATGCATTACGCAGAGCCCATAATGTTGGTATTCTCGCGGGTCGGCTCATATGTAAGCTCATCAGAGTGACACAAAACATTGTGTGATGTGAGCTATTCTGATTTCACAATGTGCGTCTTTCGTCAATGTCATTATTTATTATAATATTATAGCATGCTGTAGTTGTTGTCCCTGTCATTGCTTTACTATAAAACACACACCATGGAAATGTTCATAACGTGTAAGTTCTCTTTACCTTAATATGGCAACATAATGGAAATTATTAGCATTTGAAGAATTCTTCTATAAGATATGCCTGAACTCATTTTAAAGAATGGTAGCAACGTATTTTAGAAATAGCGAACGTGTTGCACAGTACATGGGTTTAGATAACTATATTTAGAAAATCTACTCTGAGACCACCGCCATGACTACGTTAATCATACGAACATTACTTGCATGACCCTTTACTAAACAGTCAGGAAACACATGGTTATCTTAACTTGCTACTGACTGCCTCAATGAGAAATACTGTAGCAGCACGTCATCATAGGAAAAACTATTGCATGACCATGCACTAAAAGAAAACCAAATTTGATATCCTATATCGCAACAAGAGTAGTGTTGTTCCTCTCTCGTAGAACTGCGAAACATCAGTTTGTTACGACGGCGACTATCAATCAATGCGTAGTGGGTCCGAACCCCGATTCGCCAATTCACCATTTATGATGCTTGACAAAGGGCATCGTTAATAGCGCATTTCCTTTACTGCTAGTTTGCTAAAAGTATACACGGCGAGGGAGCCCGTTGACTGTAAACACTGTTGTGAGGAGTATAGAAGCAGTGGTGCTTCATGTTCAAATAGCTCTCTATATGTTCTCATTTATACCTCTTGTTTTTCTTTAGTATATTTTGTAGGATATTTAGTTGTTTCTATAGTAAATCATACCAGAGTGCGTAATTTTGGTACGAGAGGCCGACACTTTACCTCTACACCACTGACTTCCACTTATTTTTCTTTTATGATCGCTTCCAACTTCATTTAGTTTTATAACATTTGCTTTCTTCGTATTAAATTAAAAGTACTAGATATAATTGTAATTAAGTGAAGTTAATTGAATGAATTGAAATGATATTACAACTTTGAAAGCAAAATAAGGAAACCACCTCTTTTTTCACATAGTTTCCTATGATTCGATTTTTATCTGGGTAATGATACAATTAGGTTCAGGTCTTTCCCCCCACGGTTCCTCTCTTACTATTAAAGCAAACCATTTGTTTTCTGGTTTTGGGTACTCAAAAGATTTGTTAACTGAGACGATTCTTTTCTTTTGAGTACCAACAACATAGGTTTAGAGGTTCTAATAAGAATGTAAGAACATGCAAAACGCCCCCTTTCTAGATCTCTGATACACGTATGCCGGTCCCGAGGCGGAATGATTATGTAATTATTAAACCGCCAAGGAAAACATAACTTCAAAATAGATTGACAAGAAAGATTAAATTAATCTGTCGTTTGGTTCACTTTTCAAAGCTTCGAAAGGCACTTTGCGATTGTGTAAGACTAGTGACAATATCGTCTACTAACGCAGTGTTATTGGAAAGGCTATTTATTGTAAATGTGAATTGATCACCAGCATGAAATGTTTAATTCTTATGTGAAATGTAGCTGCATACCAAAAAAAGACAACTTTCCAGTATGATAACTTACTTTGCTGTAATTTTAACTTTATGTTTATAATTTGTGTCTGTTTTATCTCGATAATTACTTTAGAAGAGTTTGTATTGTCTGTCAATATCACTTTTCAGTGTTTTACTACTTTACAACAATTCACTAATGAATGTTAAAATGAAGTAAGCAAGTTTCAAGGTAGACTTTTTCTGTTTCCTCCGCCTTTGCATTGTGACACAGTGCACACATCTCATACAATCTTCTGTTTGCATGTCTATAGCTGTCTGTCTGTCTGTCTAATTGTCTGTCAGTTATTTCGTCATATTGACCGACGATAACAGTGTCGAAACACTTACTTACAACGATATTGTCAGAGTCGACGGCTTTTATAACATTTGAAGAAAACGGCACGCCTGGATAATCGGAAGATTTATCTTGATACACGATTGAAACATTGTAGAAAAGGGATAACGTCCTCTGTATCGGGCCATAAGAAAAGTCCAGACTGTATTACTATCTTGTATCTGGTTGTATAACATTTAGTTATACAAGTGAATATGAGCCGTTCCCGCGAGATAACCAACATTATGGCATCTGCGTAATGTATCGACGAGACCAGCCTGCGCTGTCCGCGCAGACTGATCCAGGCCGACACATTCCGTCTCAGAGGGTTAGAGGTATAGAGTAATGATTCATGAAACAGAAAATCCAGAGGAGGCGAAACATGTCTGTCCGGGTAAGCCTGTGCGGCATGCTTAGGTGAATAAGGGTCGACACTTTACGCAGAGTCCACACTGTTGGTTTTCTCTCTAGACGGCTCAAATAGTTTGCGACTTAAATACCAGCATATCTATAAGCTTCCAGATCAATACAAAGTTAGAAAAGCATCACTTGGCGAGAAATTTCTGTGTTCTAGGAAGTGTGTAACGGCATAGTAATAAAGACATGTTGACAGTAATTGTTGAACACCTGTGTTGTTTATGTTTTATTTCGGGATCGTAGTTTATCAGAAACATAGAAAACTGTTTTTATTTTGAGCTCACGGCATATCAAGCATTTTGATAGAGTCAGACCTGAAATCTTTTTTCATGCAGAGTCAACTGTTATTTACTGTTTAAATCGGTATAACACATGTATCTTTATAACAAGAATCATCACAAATACTATTCCCTTCATGTATTTTTTCTTCGATATCATTTTAAACGATTAAACCCTAGTCCAACTTTGAAAAACGTACATTCAGTCCGAGATCCACGTATTGAAACCAAAATAACCATTTTTGTCATTGATTTTCAAACTATTACAAGAAAAATGTTGTTAACAATATACATATTAATTATTGACTCTTACGTTTAAAGTTGTCCTTACGTAAATGTTCATAGAGCACGCCTCGAATTCTTAAACGTTTCGTTTTGTATGAATGACATTCGGGAAAATAGCCAAGTTCAGAATTGTTAAAACTTTTGATTTTTCCTACAGGGTTTACAGAAGGTTGGCGGGTTTAGTGGTATGCTGGAGCAGTCCTCAGAGGCTAATCGCATAGTGTTTGACATGTGCGTAACTTTTCCTTGTTTATTAGTGTAATATCGAGGAGATACATTGATTGATTGTTTGGAGTTTTACGCCGCTTTCAACAAGTGTTTAGTTATATCACGGCGTTTCCTGTGACCTCAGTACGTCTGGTCCATTAATCCTGACACCAGCTTGTCAGTCGTAATGCCCGTAACCCTGAGCGCCAAGGAGGCCAGCAATTACTACCATTTTAGAGTCGTCCGTATGACCCGACTAGGGATCAGATCCGCGGCCTCCCGCAACCGATGCGGATGCTCTACCACTACACGACCGAAGCGGTCAGTGATTTATAGAGATGATGCAACTAGACTACTTTGGAGTTAGTAGTAAATGATCCGTGTCTGGCGAATTGGGGGTCTTTTTACCTCCTCGGTTTTGCATCACTTACCCTTTCCCACATGCGACACATCTGCAGCAGACGACTTCAAAAACATTTACTTGTGGTGACATGTATTCAGTGTTAAATTGAAATATGCATGCTCATGAATTAAAAAATGTATTATTTATATGTAGTATAACCAGTAGTATCAAGTAAATTTGATCAGAGTAAAGTATAAATACATGCAATTATAATAATACACTATACATCATACGTGTGTGTTTATATACATATCAATATTAATCTGAATTTAAACTGTTTTAATTACTATTTTGTTTTTATTATTTTATTGTTTAAGCGCTTCTATATGTATAATTGTGGATATGAACAATGTGCTATTCATGATTAAGTTGAAAATAAAATAGTTGTTCTGTTCTGTTATGCATAATGAGTGTTTCTATATTACAGTGTCGACCCTGATCCACGAGTACGTCACACAGTTTGGTCCTGTTTGGTTGGCGGGTTCTTTTTGTGGTTACCCAACATCTGTAACCAGTCTGCAGTACAGCGTATGAGTTCTGTAAGCACAGTCAGGGAATCCAGAATGTAAGTTAAACATGTACAACACTCACCATCATCGTATGAGTTCTGTTAGCACAGTCAGGGAATCCCGAATGTAAGTTAAACATGTACAACATTCACCATCATCATATGAGCCGCTCCATGAGAAAACCAACAGTGTGGACGAACATTATCGATCCGGATCAACCTAAGCATGCCGCGCAAGCTAACGTTGACAGAAACGTTTCGACTCCTATGGATTTTCTGTTTCACGAATCTTTACTCTGTACATCTACTCCCTGAGACGGAATCTGTCGGTCCGGATTAGCCTGCGTATTGTTGATTTTCTCGTTGAGCAGCTCATATTACTCACCATGTAGAGTTGGAAATGTGTCGTTGACTGCAAATTTGTAGTTACTAGCCCGCCGTAGTCGATTTGTTAGCGACGGAGATTTGGAACTGGGTGTCCCGGTTCGATCCTCAGTCGAGGCGGTCATGGTGAAGTACCCATTGGACAAGACATGTTTCCTAGCCATAAAGTTTCGCCATGATATAACTGAAATAATGTTGAAGACTGCGTACAACCCCAATAAACCAAAGTCAATATGGGCCGTCTCTCAAGATAACCAACAGTATGGCATCTGCGAAATGTATCGACTAGATCAGCCTGCGCTGTCCGCACAAACTTATTCGGGCCAACACATTCTGTCTCCGAGGGATAGAGGTATAGAGAAATGATTCAACAGGAGGTGAAACGTGTCTGTTCGGGTTAGCCTGCGCGGCATGATAAGGCTGATCAGGGTCGACACTTTACGCTGATACCACATTGTTGGTTTTCTCGCGAGACGGCTTATATAAAACGTCGCCAACCCGTGTGCCTTATTTTATAGTCGATAGCTTTAAAACACTAGTAAACATTCTTTTTGACGTTTGATAAAAGTCAAATGCGACAAACGTCATTCGTCTTAAAACAATAAGCTAACAGTATATGTAGAAACCCTTCCAGTTGCCTGGAAAGTGTTGTGTTGAGTACTGGTGTGATAAATAGGTGAACATACCACCGAGGTATGACTGAAAATTTGTTAAAAACGGCTTTAAACGCAATCAATTAATCAGTCAAACAGTCTGCTATGGCTTTAAACTTTTCGCAATTTAGACACATAAAGATTTCGGAAGCATCTTACAAGAAGGATACTTTAGTATCAGACGTCATGAATTCCCGTATATTTAGCTACCTCGGCCCTATCAACCACTATCTTATTTTGGTTAATCTTGAGTAAAACTCAAACGTCATCGGACGGGATGATGTATAGGAATTGACAATGAATAACATTTTAAAAAAACACCTGGAGGGATGTTATTATTAGAAAATATACCCTTTGAATATATTTACATTAAAAATGATAAAAGGAAAGAATAGCATCTGTTTACCTCCCCGATGTTTAGTAGTTGAAGAAAATAATTCGTAATTTATGTGTTTATTTCTATTTCTATAGAATAGAGGTCCATGTCGTTTGTAGATCGTGTCAACAGTATTTCAGCCATATCACTGCGTTTCCTTTATTCTGACACCAGTAAATCAATCTTAAATATATGCCCGAAATACCGAGAGCCTTGAAGTCTCTTCTCACATTTTACAATATAGTCATTTGAGAAGCCTTTAGTGGACCCGAAGCCGTGTCTCAAGCCCACGAGGCGGTCGCTTTACGATGAATCAGCTATATGCAATGCTTCACCATTTAACAAACCAAATAAATAGATATTATCATTTTTTTAATCTAGACAATTTATGTTTATACTAACAGGTCAGTGTTCCTGAACATACCATTGATAGCGTTGTTTGTAACGACCTTGACTTTTGTTGGTTTGATGTTGTTCGCTTACTATAGAATTATTCAATGTGATCCGATAGCAGCAGGATATATCAACAATGCAAACCAGGTACTAATATAGATACACAGAACACAATCGGATACAACACATTGTTTTATCACTGATTGAGATACTTTCAATTTAAATACGCCACATAAAATTGACTTTCCCAGATTTCAAAAATAATTGAAAAAAACAACAACACATGTTTGGATACTTGTGTACACAAACGCTCCTTAATACTACTAAATAGCAAACTAGGTACATTCTAACACTCTTGTCGTAGGTTCCCAAAGATCCAATTTCGTATTAGATTGTACAGTTTTACCTTGATAGCTTCGCATATCTTGAAGTCATAATTGCGTCAAATGCAGTGTTTTACTCTTTTACTCAGAACCTGTATACATATATATCCGGTGTCTTAAAGGTTTTATATATTGAAAACTTAGCGAGACAGCTATAGATGTGGACTAAAGAGTTTACATAAATTCACTGGGTTGAAGAGATAAGTGACATCAGACTCAGTCTACCGCTTTTCGTAAGTATCTATCCAACATTCTTTGTAAGAGACAACAGAGACCGTGGTTTGATTACAGTTATCGTTCTTGAGTTAACCCTTTCCCTCACGTAGACGCTTTCTGACGCCTCTGCAGTAGACGGCTTTTTGAAAACATTGTGATAAAAGAAGAAATTGCACAAAACGTGCAATTTCTTCTTTTGCCACAATGTTTTCAACTTTAAGTCATAGGTCATCCCATTCAATTATAGAGATTTTCCAGTTTTTGACAAAACATGTTCAAAGTCGTCTACTGCACAAAGGATTAACCGTTTGCTTGACATCTATTTGAGAATCGTCTACTTAAATATCATGTCGGAGGTAAAAGTGTGGTATTTGACAGACATTCCTATTCGGACGAGTTCAAACATTTTTGTGTCAAAAGGAAAATATGCTGTTTTGGACATTGTTATCATATGTCGTCTGTTTTAAGTAAGTAAAGCGTTTAGCAAGAAATAATGGTTAAATATTATTCTGATTTTGAAGGTCGTACCCTATTTTGTGATGATGGTGCTACAAGATGTACCAGGACTTGCAGGGATTTTTGTAGCCTCCCTATTTAGCGGTGCACTAAGGTAAATCGTTTATGATATGACCCTCAATGTAAACTGTAAATGACAGTCATTGCATAAACTCATCATTTACAGGACCTGTATTTTTGATAATATTCGTGTATTTTCTTTTATTACACTTACTTATTCATAAGAAGATGAAAAGAATAAAAACAAAACAGCGATCTAATTGTGGTTTGCATTTTAACACGTTTTTTCTCTTTCTCACATATAGACGCTTTCAGACGCCTCTGCAGACGACTTTTTTGTTGTGACAAAATGAGACATTGCTCTAAATGACCAATTTCTCCTTTTGCCACAGCATGTCCTACTTTATGTATTAAGTAAACCTTAATTATCTGAGAGTTTCCTCCTTTTATTCCAACATGGCTTCAAAGTCGTCTGCTGTAGATTTGTTTTATATGGGAACGGGTTAAGAAAGGGGAAGTCATTGGAAATGTGCTTTTGTCCAGACCTTTTAACAATGTAAATATCGGATATAAAATACCAATTGTCTTTCTAAATTGATAGTTTAATTCCAGAGAATAGCCGTTTAACTGTAAGATGCTTTCTTTACTTTTTGATATAATTTCATGATTTCGCCACTACTTCAGTTCACTGTCGTCTGGAATCAACGCAATGTCAGCAAACACCATACAAGACGTCATTGTGGTATATATTGATGGATATTCACAGCGGACCAAGACACTCATCGCCAAATTACTGGGTAATAAATATATAGTGTCGCCTTCTTTGAAAACCTGTTATAGACAATAAAATAATATATCGAACTTGAAACTGCCTTATCCTAAGTTAAAAAGCCCAACAAAATTTTATTTCATTTTGAGTATGACCATTTTTTGATATTGCAAATATGAAACCTTCTACGTTTCAGTTATGGTATACGGCGTCCTTGCTGTTATTCTGGCATATTTAGCGAAATATTTACCTGGCCCCGTAACACAGGTAAGATCACGCTACGTAGAATGCACTGCATTTAATCAACATGTGTAGTGTAATTCTAATAATAAACGTTCTATGACTTTCCATTCGTTGAATAATTAAGAGTATGTATACTATGAAAACCAAAACTAAACATAATGAAACGCGATAAGTCATTCCCCTATGATATTTTGCAATATATGAACACGGAAGTATACTGGATATTTCAGATAGCAAACACTTGTATGGGCGCCACTGGTGGTCCAGTAGCTGGTATCATGTTTCTTGGTGCAATGTTTCCACAAGCTAACTCTATTGTAAGTATTTATAGTCATATTTCTTGGTGCAATGTTTCCACAAGCCAACTCTATTGTAAGTAGTTATAGTCATATTTCTTGGTGCAATGTTTCCACAAGCCAACTCTATTGTAAGTATTTATAGTCATGTTTCTTGGTGCAATGTTTCCACAAGCCAACTCTATTGTAAGTATTTATAGTCATATTTCTTGGTGCAATGTTTCCACAAGCCAACTCTATTGTAAGTATTTATAGTCATATTTCTTGGTGTAATGTTTCCACAAGCCAACTCTATTGTAAGTATTTATAGTCATGTTTCTTGGTGCAATGTTTCCACAAGCCAACTCT
>JAUELF010285257.1:0-10264 GCA_031471495.1 Clinocardium nuttallii | reverse complement strand
GCATCAGGCGTTACTCCCTCTGGAACCGGTGTTGCCTCGACCCCAGTATCAGGCGTTACTCCATCTGGTACAGGTGTTGCCTCAACCCCTGCATCAGGCGTAACACCCTCTGGAACAGGCGCTGTCACGACATCAGCATCAGGCGCTACACCCTCTGGAACAGGCGCTGTCACAACTCCAGCAGCAGGCGTTACACCCTCTGGAACCGGCGCTCTGACGACACCACCATCAGGCGTTACTCCCTCTGGAACAGTCGCCTTGACGACACCAGCATCAGGCGTTACTCCCTCTGGAACTGGTGTTGCCTCAACCCCAGTATCAGGCGTTACTCCCTCTGCAACGGGTGTTGCCTCAAGCCCTGCATCAGGCGTTACTCCCTCTGGAACCGGTGTTGCCTCAACCCCATCATCAGGCGTTACTCCCTCTGAAACCGTTGTTGCCTCAACCCCTGCATCAGGCGTGACATCCTCTGGAACGGGAGCTATCACGACACCGGCATCAGGCGTTACACCCAGTGGATCAGGACCTATAAGCTCGACATCCTCTGTCACTAGAGCAACGACTCCATCTGGAACCGTTATGACCCAGTCGACAACAATTTGTTCTCAAATTGATATAATGTCAAATCCTTCCCTGGTGCCTATCGACAATATCGATTCCAACCCAGACATAAGCGATGGTATTTCGAACATGACAGGTAAATATTCTTGTTAAAATACATACATTCCCATCGTCTAGAAACGTTCTTTTCCCAGGCTATCAACAGCAAGGTTTTCAAAAGATAGAAGTTGCATTGCAATAATATTTAATTTACAAGAAACCATTATACACAATATCCAAAAGGAAAAGTCGGCTATATGTCGCGTTTCTCGATTTTAAGGCCGCATTCGATTCCGTGTGGCATGAAAGACAGAACTTTAAGTAAACTGACACAATGAGGACTTACAGGCAAAACCCTAGAGTCATTGCCAACTCATATACGTGCCGTATACGTGTAAACGGTGTTATACCATTTCCGTTAAGATACAGAACGGTGTTCGACAGGGAAGGTTTGCGTCAACCTTTGTTTATGTCGTGTAAATGAATGAACTATTGCAACAACTTAAGTATTTCTATGCGGCTATCCTTTATTTGTCGATGATCTATCTAACCTGTATTGCTCCGAATATGCTTTTACTCATATAAGACATTGTCTACAGCATGAAATTCGAAGTTAATGCGAGCAAATATAATACAAACTTTAACATGGTTTAACACTCGTTCCACTTCACTTCTTATTGATGATACGTATTTTTTAAAATGACCATGCGGTATACTGAAGAATATAAAGACGCGTCTGAATAAAGATGGAAATCGACTGTAATGATGTCGATAAACTCATGTGAATCACACAATTTGAGGTGGATGATGAGTGTCGGTCCGGATTTTGCATTATTTCAGCAGCCTCATACGTCAAAAAACCCATGCATACTAAATTATATGTATTCTGATATTAGATCAAAAGTTGTCAGAAGGTTAACGAAAGCATGGATAGCTATACCGGGTGATATAAACCAGTATTGTAATGTATGTTCGGCGTCCACCACCGATTGTATTAAACATGCCCTCTGCGAATATCCAGCATCGTTGTCTCAGAAAGCAATTATCTTACAAGACATACGATATAAGATTTACTTTGAGCTAGCAGACGAATTAGACTCCGGTCCTCCGCATGTGTTCATGTTGAAAGTCCTCGGATCGGAACCTGAAATACATGTATACATACATGATTAAATCTAAACTGGGATTTCATCGATACATTTAACATAAATGAAACTTGTTATCGTTTGTCCGCAACACTAGTTAATCTCATGTCACAATGTATTACCTCTAAGACAATTACTGTTTCACCAAAATGACAGGACCATCGTATGACTTTCAAATACAAGACGAGTAAGTATACAACGCGACAGGTAATAATGCGATTATGCGAAATACAAACAATTAAGAAACAACGTAAATAACTAAGCAATAATATTTCAGTAATATCGAACTGTCTTTAATTAACACGTGTTCCAAAAATCCTAAAACGTATTGAAAACACACTCAACGTCTTATCCGTTACAACAAATAAATCAAGATTCTATCCTCGTTTTGAAAAAAAGGCTTAATGTCTTTATGAATATTTTACTACCATTACGACGATAGATGATATTGTTGCGTCTATACCTATTTTCTCCTATACTACTGATAGTCGTCTTTCTAATATTCAAATTTCTGTTTCTGATGTTGAAGGTATTATAAACTCGTTATATGTTAATAAAGCTGTTGGTAATTAATGACCAAATCGGCCACAAATTGCTTGAATATACAATGTACATGTATAGCATATAAGAAACGTATGCAAACGTTTCAACATGTCACTAGAAAACGATTGTTTTCTTAATAAGTTGAAACAAGCAGTTGTTAAGCTGTATTGGTAAACTTATGGAAATATTGTCTACAAATGTATATATTATTACCCTAAACGTATTGGCTTGATATATAAAAAACAATCAGGATTTCAACAGTGTCATTCCATAACTCGCAATTCGTATAATGATACCACCAATGAGTTACGTCTACATGTACGTATTCTAGACATAATTTATTTATAGTATTTTGTGACATCTCAAACGCATTCGCCCGAGTCCGGCATAAAGGTCTTCCTTTTAAACTTAATAAACTAGGTATATGTGGCTCTCTTTTATACTGAGTGGAAGATTATTTGAAGCACAGACAGCAATCAGTCGTTACGAAAAGGTAAATGCAGGTTTACCCCATGGCTCTATTTTGGTCCGCTATTGTGTGTGTGTATGTAAATGTCATATTTGAAAACCTCCTTAGTAAGCCTAGACTAGTTGCACAGGGTTGTTTATCAACATTTCATCCAAACAAGACCGAAGCTCCGATGTTTTCAAAAAAAGATTTCACCTAACCCTAATTGATGTTATGATATTTTAATTCAGTTTGTTAAAAGTCATAATCGTATGACCTTTTGTAACAATGGTAAAAGGTGGGATCATATAAATCAGATAACAAGCTCGGTATCCACGCGATTCTCTGAATCAAATTATATATTATATCCTTTTTGCGACCAATTCTTGAATATGCATCTGTAGTTTGTGACAACTGTACTATCGCAGAAAAATAATCTCGGGAAAATTAAAAATTAAGTCTGCCCGAATAGTAGCGAGTTTAACACGATCTTACTTATTGGTCAAAATGTATAATGAAATAGGAGGGTTAACATTAAATGACAAAGACAAATATCAAAAACTCGTTTTATCGTACATAATTGTAAACGATCGAACACCAAACTATTTAGCCGAAATAGTTCCTTCTTCCGTAAGTGAGAGAGCAGAATAACCATTACTTAATGCTCAAAATATAGATAAGTATCATCTTTACTTCCTCCATATTTGAAGATTATAAAAACAATACAAAAAGAACGCAAGTTAACTATTACAAAAACAAACAGACAAGAAAGTAAATGCATAATGTATTTTATATACAAGTCGGTTACCAGGAAAAGATGCAGGCAATCATACATTCATATCCGACCATTTCTTGACAGAGATAGCTGATCATTGTTATTATATAAAGATGGATAGTATGGCGGGAATGGAAGAAATATCAAATGCAAACATACCCTCCCCTTATCGCCATGTTCCAAACTTTATTCAACCATAGCGCTTGCTGGTCAATAGTATTTATATCAAGCAATAGGCAGGAACACACTATACATGAGCTGTGTTGCGCGTCGTACTAAAATGTTTGCGATCTCATTCATACCATCTGGTGTGTCACTATTAAATAACATGCCTTTCGAACTTAAGGCATTACAATCTTTTCCTATGTTTAAGTCCATGGTTTCCTCTCTCAACTGTTCCAAAATATTATTCTATAGATGAAAGCAAATTTTCAATAAATCACGCTAGACTCTTTCACAACTGCAGTGACCTTAAATCATACGCTAATTATTTTTCTTACAGTGATATTTGTATTTAAATTAAATTATATTGAAGATGTGAAACATTTTGTTTCTTTACACGTAATAAATTTAACCAACAAAGATAAAAATAATTCTTAAACTTCACAAGTATCATCCGCTAGGGGTAATTTATAAATATATGGATAACCAAACCTTGACTACCACGAAAGTTCGAACATTTCTCTAACAGTGCAAACATTATTTAAAGAAACAGAAATATCTTAACAATATTAATAATTGGTAGCTTAATGGGGGGAAAGAATAACTGTCAAAAAGCAGACTCTCAAGTACGTCCCATTGAAGGTATGTAAAATGTGTAACATAGATTTAAGGGCCTTTCCTAAGATAGGTGAAAGTGTGGCCAGACCCTTTTGCATGAATACAATTGTCAACGTTTGTATAACTATGTTTGTTTGTACATATAACATGTTATTTTGGTAACACAATATGTTTAAACTAAAGAAAATGCTCTTCTATGTAGACACTCATTGATTTATGCATACAACTGTCTAAATACCTTAGCATGATTCCTGTATCCTGTATCCAGCAATCACACTCATTTATGATGAATAATAATACAATTGTAATAAACCCAAACATAATGTGTATATAATTATAAATGTGAACATAAGCTATTTCTCCCCTCCTCCTACCCAAACCCCATCTCAAGGTATTTATTGTAAATTCAATTTAGCAATACTGTTATGTTTATTCATTATTCTTAATCATGAGAAAAATAAACGAAATTAATAATTAAATTATTATTATTTTTTTCAAATTTCTTTCAGTCTGCCTCGTTTCGTTTTTCGCACATATGTGAGAGATACTCTAATAACCGTTGAACATTCTGTCAAGTATCAAGAAATGAGATATCCCGCGAACAAAAAAAAACATTATTGTCTCAATGCGTAATTTATCGACCAAAATCAGCCTGCACAGTCCCTCTCACGGGGATAGAGGTATAGAGTAATGATTCCTGAAAAAGAAAATCCACAGGAGTAGAAAAGCATCTATCCGGGTAAGCCTGCGCGGTATACTTAGGATGGCAGAGACCACAATGTTGGTTTAATCGCCGGACGGCTCATTAATGACAACACACATTTTATATCTTTCTTTCTAGCCGAGTCGGTTGAGCCACTATCAGCGGACGTCGATGTTGAAGAACTTGTGATTCCGGTTAAAGCAACGCGTTTAGTATCATTAACTGTAACTGATGAAAACGACAATATCGACAACATAACTGTGGAGTTCCTGCCAGAGAATACAGTTGAACCCGTCATAGAGACCATAACTGATGTGAGTGTTGTGTCTTTGTTTTTCATTCTTCGGTTTATATTTACTGGGGTTTTATTTCATCGCTGTAACGGCATTGTACGATTTGTTACAAATAACACCTGCGAAAATACTATAATGATCCACTGTATGAAACAATGAATAAGTTGGCTTTGATGAACAGTTTATAGACCCAGATGAGCGTGTGCTTCCGCACAGTTTGATCAAGATCTACACTTTTCACATATTACTTACATAATCTTGTTAGAAGATTTTCTATTCCCGTTCAGGTGGACAACACGATCTGAACCTACACTGTTCAGAGACGTTATTTATTTCCTTATTTCCTCCATAAATTAAAGCTTTTACAAAGCACATACATGATATTCACAATTAAGTGGCCCATGAACATAATATTATCATTCATACAATCACATTTTCGCACATAAACCTCACATATGAGAAGTAATTGTCAGAAATGTATAATATTTACATATAATACAGTCCATTGCTAATTCAACTACCAGAAAATAGTCATTGCAGCGGTTTAAAATACGAAATGAACGAAATAAAGATAGATACTCACACTAGCCGCTGCATACTTAAAAGCGAAAGCGAAAGTATAGTTGAATAATTCATGAAACGTATCAGTGCTTTGAAATACAAAATTGAATTTGCTAATAGAATGGTCAGGCATTGCAATGCGTGGCCCATATGAACTAGTTGACTTGAGTATTCACTGTACGCAATTTTAAAGAGAAGCCAATCGTAAGAACAGGGTCGTACTTTATCGATGGCTTTGTTTCGTTTAAAAACGATCCAGTTTCCCAAATGTTATTATACTACGTTTGTCATTAAACTATTTTCGGGAAACCAAATTTTAAGTTAGCCAAATTGGTGTTTTCCAAATAAGTTTTCATTACTGTCTATGTTATCCGACCGATAAGAAAGACATTTGTTTGATGTATGCTCAGTAACCAATTGCTTTTTAAGGTGTGAACGATAACAGTACGCATACATATACTACCGGTTTTCCGACAAGAAACCTCTATTTTTAAAACAGAAGAACCTCTCATGTTTACAGATAAAAAAAGTATAGTTTCCACAATGTAGGAGAGACACGTGAAAATCCTGATAAAAATGTGCATGTCACATTTTCCAATAGATTTGAGCAAAACTTGCTCAGAAATTTGCCTGTAACCTGCGGATGATATTTATTGAAAGATGACTTATAATGTGGGTAAACTACTTGTACTACAGATAATTATTCAAAAACCGGTCAAATTTCCAAAAAAAGAATTTCTTAAAAACGATCTCAGAACAGTCGAGACAGTGCAGTAGACTGACATTGGCCCATACGCGCCTCTTATTTCATTTACATTACTTCCATATTGAACGCCAATCGTGTGCACACGTTACAAATGATGGCAGCGGTGGGACTTTGGGTTGATGTCACCATTATTCCTGGACCCCGGTGGTTCCTTGTGATGTTACATATACTCCGCCCTGGTGTATTGATTGTGTTCAGCTACGTGACTTCTTGTCAAGAGAAAGAGGGAGAAATGTAACGGGAACGGGGTATAGGTATTACTATCATTTCTACAGCCTTGCTGTGGAAGCCGGCTTTTATAGCGATGATGATAGATGGTTGACATTTTCCTAAAGTTAAGCAACGTTCATCGCGGTTAGTGCCTCGGTGGGTGATCCGCGATGGCTTAACTCCGGTACACGTTTAAGCAGTATCAACAAGAGAACTCACATATCTCAAGCTTACTGTTAAAACATTTACAGAATAGGGCTTTGTTTTTCATTTGAGAAAAGTAAATAATATGACTTCTGTAAAATATATTGTTGGCCGTGACATTTGCTTTGCAAAACAGTTTGCATTTGATTCTGCAATATTTCATACTAGTTTTAATTTCTGCTAAAAGTGGCATACGGCTTGCCAAACCCTCTTTGACTTTCAAAAACACTGTGAAAAAACCAATGACTTATTATGTTTATACATTGGTTTCTAAACATGCATCAACAATTCTTTCCCAACGATAAGGTATTACAAGGGGTGGAATCAGTTCTTATTAATAGTCATTCTCTGTAGGCATGTGCACTCCCATATAGGGAGTGTGGCACGCATGGTCACGGATTTTGTTCAAACTTCATACATGTTCTCAATTTGATGGAATAAACCAAAAATGGCAAAAAAGCTATTGTTAGATTTGAAGATTTCGTTATCAATTTATACACTTAGCTCCCAAACCGTTCTTTTTGGTTATACATCTGATAATGTTATGTACATGTATCTCCAATATAGGTTCAAAATATTCTTCTTAATGGCGTTACAAAGGGGACAAAACCCTATTGTATGCACAACCTATATTCACGTTTGGTGTGTGCTTTTTTTTGTGCTTTCTTTTGTTTCAAAAGACATATGCAAAGCAAGATAAACTCAATGAAATATGTTCAAAGTACTTCAAATAGAATTGTATATTAATCAATAAATCATATCTAGCAACAAACTTTAAACATAACAATTAAGTAAAGACTTGTGAGAGCCTCCATACATTCTCATCAGTCTTCACTCTAGGCATTGTTTCTATATAAATCTGAACGCATTTGAAATAGTGCCTAACTAAAAAAGAAGTAGATGCTAGTTATATAACTCTTAATATGGACAATTGTGACCCTCGAACAAAAATATCATGTTATGATAAAAAGAAAAGATATAAAACCAAGTTGCCTTGGTCGAATGGTAAGCGTAGGGGATTTGGAACCAAGAGTCACAGGTTCGATCCAACAGCGCCGCGCACAAATGATGGTACCTTGGGCAAGGTACATATCCTTGCATAGTACTAGTTTGCTTACCCAGGGATCACGTACAAGTGCATTTTTGCTATAATATAACTAAAATATGTTAAATCGAATCAAAACCCTAATAAAACAAATATCTAAAATTCAAAGGGAGGTCATTCCTGTTTACTTTATTCTTCTAAATAACTAAGGGAGGTAACTTGAATTTGTTGAGGATGAGGTCTTTTAACATCTAATTTATGCAAAAACGAGCATATGTTCCCCGTAGCTTTTTACTTGCATGTGATTAAGCAAATGTTTATCTATATATTTATGTAATGTACTTAATTCGAAATGGCTGAAATTTGTTTTATAATAAGTGGTAAATAATGCGTTTATCCTGAAAAACTCAACTTTGCACACTGTTTCTATGGCAATATTTGAATTTCTAATAAAAAAATTATGTATAATTCACTGATGTCAACATTTAAAATTAGTTTAAGCTTATCCGTGACCATGCGTGCCCAAAGGGTCTAAATGCTTACAGAGAATGGCTATTAATAAGTTTGATAACTTTTTCTTTTCTTTTTTAAAAATGTCGTATGAATAATTAACTATTACTGTTTAACTGTTATATATATATATATGAGCCTCATATGAACCACGAACAAAACAACATTATAGTCTCTGCGTAATGTATCGGTCCAGATCGGCCTCATCCAGGCCGACACATTCTGTCTCAGGGGAATATAGATAAAGTGTAATGATTACTGAAACTGAAAACTTGACTTAGCCCAGAGTAAAAAATATTGGTTTTCTCGAGGAACGGCTCATATATATATACCAAACATGAATATGACATGTATTGTAAACGATTTAATCGTGACGGAGCGGCATTGGAAACTATGTTTCTTTTTAACCCACTCCACCCTCAATTACGTTTTCACAAAATACTACAGTTTTACTAGTGTATATGTAAAGTTCCGGTTTTCTTTTTTGTGTTTGCAGGGTCCGTTCGAATTTACTCTCCCACAAGAAACGATTGACGAAATCAAGGTCACGATATCGCGTGAAAATGAATATCTCCCGATAGAGTTCAGATTGGAGATTTTAGCCTGTGAAGAAGGTAGGATTGTGTGCACCGTCCTCTTCAACTAATATAATGTTCTACACAATACTTCATGAATGCATAAGATCCGTTCCACGAGAACACCAACATTGTGGACCTGGATGTCGCGCAGGCTAACCCGCAGATATACGTTTCACCCCCTGTGGATTTTCTGTTTCATGAATCATTACTCCATACCTATTTCCCCCTGAGACGGAATGCGGCGGTCCGGATTAGCATGCGTATAGTCCATAATGTAGGTGTTCTCGTCGAACGTCTCAATGATATAGTCGGGATGTAATCAGTTTCCAGATCGTAAATATCAAAGTCCTATATTTAGAAATTACCATGTCACTCTAGCGGCAATTCGGTGAAACAATCGTGTCTGTTTGGTCGTATGGTAAATCTCCGATCATATGTCAAACTAGGTCTCACACATTCGGAATACCTCGGTGATGACGTCAGAGTATACACATGTAAACACGTAATTGGGTAAACTTGTAAGTTTATCTTCATTTATTTTCTAAAGCGCCGAACTAAACGGACCAAAGGTAATATGTTCACAGGTGCCTATGGGCATACTGGTGAAGTATCCAAGAAGAAGACATCGAGCGGAAATCATACAAGATGAAAGCTTTTTTCTCAACCTGTTATATAAACTCGTGATCTTTCTATTTACACATAAAACAAACAAAAAGGTAGAATAAGCATATGAACATAGTATTCAATGAAACAGTGTTATACTTATTTTTCAGAAATAACAACTTCGACTGCGGCCACAACAGGAGTTATTACGACCCCAGCATCAGGCGTGACAGCCTCTGGAACAGGAGCTGTCACGACCCCAGCATCAGGCGTTACACCCTCTGGAACAGGCGCCTTGACGACACCAGCATCAGGCGTTACTCCCTCTGGAACGGGTGTTGTCTCAACCCCAGCATCAGGCGTTACTCCCTCTGGAACCGGTGTTGCCTCAACCCCAGCTTCAGGCGTTACTCCCTCTGAAACCAGTGTTGCCTCAACCCCTGCATCAGGCGTGTCACCTTCTGGAACAGGCGCTGTGACTACCCCATCATCAGGTGTTA
>JAUELF010285246.1:0-10265 GCA_031471495.1 Clinocardium nuttallii | reverse complement strand
GATGGAGCCGATGTGCCACACGCCTTGGTGAGTTGTTTACTGTATCGGGCTGTGTCACCTAGTTTTAACATAATTTACAGTTTATGTAGACAGCTTATTCTGTCAATTTTTGCGATTTATATAAGTATTTGTGAGTTATTTACTGTATCGGGCTGTGTCTCCTAGTTTTAACATAATTAACAGTTTATGTAGACAGCTTATTCTGTCAATTTTTGCGATGTATATAAGTATTTGTGAGTTGTTTACTGTATCGGGCTGTGTCTCCTAGTTTTAACATAATTAACAGTTTATATAGACAGCTTATTCTGTCAATTTTTGCGATTTATATAAGTATTTGTGAGTTTAAACTAGCTCTTGAATAATTATAAAGTAATATTAACTGAAAAGGGGAATAATCAAAACCGAGATGTGCTGGATGGTTTTGGGCTAATATATGTGTCACATGTTTGTTAAATAAAAATCATGTGACACCGACGTGTTTGCTTAAATCTACCATACGATTAGTATAACGTATACATATATATAATATAGGACTTAATCGGCACTTGGTATGACGTGGTCTTGGCTGAAATGGCAGGAATTTGCTTATATGTATGTTTGTAAACTCATTATGTGATATCCCTGGTAGCTCGATTATACAATACAATTCGAATTTGCACTTATCATTCTGAAAGCTACTGTATAAATGATAAAGATACGAAAAGGCAACTGGCATTCTGAATATACAATTCGATATTATTATTAACTAATGACGGTCGGTCTTCACTGATACCGTGCTTGTCTTACCATCGTAAAGTACGACATAGTCATATCCACAGTAGAAATTATACTCGATATCAAACGTTGAGTTGTCAAAATACACTTCCACACCCATCGATGTGTTTTGGGTCGTAATAAGCCAACGGCATCGTAAACGACTGAAAAAAAGAAAGGATACATCCAGGGATCATGACGGGCAATTTCCCCTTTGCAAGCATGATTTCAATTTTATTCAATAATTATACTTCGAATTAAAAGCTGTCTCATTATTTGCAATGCCTTTTCAAGAACGTCTACTGCATATGTATTCTATGTGGGAAAGGATTAAGAGTTCTATATTCTATAATTCCATGGAGAAGTTGTGAAAGTATATCACGGCGTTTCAACAGAGGAATATCCGTATTATTGTGAAAGTATATCACGGCGTTTCAACAGAGGAATATCCGTATTATTGTGAAAGATCCCATCACTCATGTGATTTGCGATACTAGGCTACATGTTTGTCTTACACATAAGGTAACTTGATATACTTTTGATATATTGTTTTGGTGTTTGACGCCATTTTCAACAATTGTTCAGTTATATCACGGCGCTTCCTGGGTAAGTAAGTCAATTTAACCTGACCCCAGCTAGTCAGTCATAATGCTAACCCGCAACCCTGATGGCCAAAGAGGGAAGCCATTACTACCATTTTTTAAAGTATTTGGTATGACCCGGCTAGGGATTAAATCCCGAGGCGGACGCTCTACTACCACACCACTGAGGCGTTCTTTTATACATTTGAACCCGTCAATCGGACACACATACAAGTTGACGCTTGTAAACAGGATAGATCCACATCAGCCTGGGCATTATTTCTTTAAAAAGCTTGTTTGAAGCGTCTGTTAACTTCTGATAAGACGAATAAGCTTAACAGACTGATCAGAATGTTCAGCAGTTGCAGTTCATACCATATTACCATGGAAGCGCTCACAACAGGTCTTAAAAATGAACTCTCATTACAAATACCACCGAACGGAAGTCCAATCGGTTAATATATTCTACTCTAGTTATGACTTTAAAACAACTCATTGTAGTAGTTGCTGATTTGGTAAAACATGTTACTATTGCATATAAGCCGAGTCTGATAATTTGGGGTCTGATTGACCCTCCAAGCATCAGTTATACTTTCATCAGTGTTAGGGCGCGATATGTCAGATTATGCACTTATGTATATATAGCATATAGGTAGGCGGTAAAAAAACTCTATCGAAACGGTATATATATATATAAAGGCTCATCTGAACTTTCTCTATACGCAGATGCAATAAGACCCGTCTCAATTATTTCTGGTGTCTCCTGTTTCTACAAAATGTGACACATACTATGTCGCAATACAAAGACACTTTCCAATTGTTTACATTCTATCAATTTAAACATTGACGTATTGGCTGCGCTCCTATGCGCCCAGAGTTGTAGTGTTAGCATTAGGACTGACTGACGTGTGTCAGTATAGAGTATTGACCAGTAGTACTGTTAACTTACCCAAGAAACGCCGTGATATAAACGAGCAAGTGTGGAAAGCGGTTTAAAACACCAAACAATTAATCAACCATTCTATGAATAATAGAAAGTCAACATTTTGACAAGGATATGCCGACTAACGTATTCGGGATTTCTATCTTATAAGGAAGAACACATTCCTTCACTAGATAGTGGCTGTGTTTTGTCATCGCGTCTGTCATTTTTGGAGTACTAACTTGTTCAACTAGACTGACAACATAAAAGATACCAATGCGCCACCTCGTAGGCTGATTTAAATCGTTCCTGGTCGCAGTTTTTGTGTTAACATTATTCATTCGTTTGATGCGTTCAAGACATAGCAAACATGAGAAATTATTGCTTGAAATAACCTCATTGTTTAAGACAGTGAGTTTGTCAGGATATTCTCTTATTTCAAAATATATCACTGCAAAGCTGTAAAACTTGCAATTTATTGTTGAAATGTTGATGACTCGAGAGGAACAACGTCTTCCATCTCAAACATCATCAATCGTTTCGGGAAGTAGTTTCAACAGTAATAGAGAAATTTAAAGTTTAACTCATGGATGGCAAACTTACTTCGAGTGCACACTTCCAAAACCTCCCGATTCAACTATTTACGTTTGCATACGACTAATAACAATTTGGGAAAAGGGAAATAACTCTCTTTAAGAGTCATAGATGTGACTGCACTTGAAATATGTTTTAAAAGTAAGCCTACTCCGCCATACAAACTAAACGTGTAAACTTAAAAGGCATATCAACTCTGAAGTACAGACTAAACGTGTAAACTTAAAAGGCATATCAACTCTGAAGTACAGACTAAATTGGTAGACTTAAAAAGCATGTCTACTCGGAAGAATATACTAGTTGTACACACTTAAAAGCATGTATTCTCCGAAGTACAGGGTTCATAAAAAACAAACTTAAAAAGCATATATAATGCAAATTAAAAACTAAACGGGCAAGCTTAAAAAGCACGTTTACTCCGAAGAATATACTAATTGTACACACTGAAAGGCATGTATTCTCCGAAGTACAGGGTTCATAATACAAACATAAAAAGCATGTATAATGCGAAGTACAAACTAAATGGGCAAACTTAAAAAAGCAAGTTTACTCAGAAGTACAGACCAAATGGGAACACTTAAAAGTCATTTTTACTCCGAAGTACAAAGTACATTGTAAAAACTTAAAAAATATGTCTACTCCGAAGTACAAACGAAATGGACAAACTTAACAATCATGTCTACTCCAAAGTACAGACGAAATGGACAAACTTAAAAAGCAAGTCTACTCCAAAAGGCGGAGTATATTTCGCAAACTTAACAAAGCAAATTAACTCCGAAGTACCGACAAAATCGACACTCTTAAAGGCATTTGTCTTCTGAGGTACAGCATTAATGAACACACTGAAAAAGCATGTGTGCTTTGAAGTACAGGCTAAATGGACTAACTTACTTCGAGTACTTAGCACCAAAACCTTCCGATTCGATATAATTCTCCGTGTTATAAACCGCTGTTATTGGAACTTCGCTGCTCTCGCATGTGACATTTGTATCTGAAAATAGAATTGGAATCACGTGTGTACGGTACATCCCTCTCCATAACAACATCTGATTGGGGCGGAAAACAGAGTATCTCCAAACAGTTGTTGCATTGAAGTGGAAACTTTTTCTCAAAGGAGAATATTTAAGTGGTGTTTTGAGAAGTTGCCCTCAGAGGTGCCATTTTGCGAAGCTTTTGTTTAATTATCCGTTACGAAATATATGATCGGATCAAAGCGTTTGTTACGTGATTTGTTGCATCAACGATCATAGGCTAAGTATACTTTGCTGTTTTGCCCAGTTTTCAGTAGTATACCAGTTATATCCCGACGTGTCCTGGCTATATTAACTTCTCACTATCCGAACACAGTATCAATACGAGCGTTTAATAGATATTTCTGTATTTCACTGTGATATGTGCTTGGGAGAATTGCATAAGGAATGGTTAATATGCGAGTGGACTGCACGGGTTTCTAGAGTCTTTTCATAAACTGTTTTTATCTCTGGCTTTCCCCCTGGGTTAGTCATATCGTAGTCATTATGTTTAAAGTTCTGATCAGACAACGGAACACTTGGATATTTATAAAGTAAGCACATATTGTAATTGCTAATAAATCGCTGTCTTGGGCCATGCAATAGGTAAGTAGAATAATTGATCCAAGTTGAAAACATTGCAGTATTAACAGAAAATATATTTATTCTCTTTCATCACAAAATGATTGATACTTACATGGGTTAGTAAAGTAGGTGAGTATAAGGCCATAGTTCCCTAGTGGTATATCAAGTACCATTAAGGCAGAAGTCCCCGTGGTTGTCACGTTTGTAAACGTAGTTGTGGTGGCTGTTGTGCAGCTCTGGTGTAACTGGGAATCACTCAAAGAATTTCCTATTCACATATAAAGATATGATTGCTGAATTAAGTTTGAGTAAACACTGTTTTCAACAGACTTTTAGTTATAACATGGTTCCAGTTCACGAATGTGTTTCGCGGCTTTGTCGCACACATATAACATACAATAATTTCAAAGGCAACTGGCTACCTTCACTTTAAATCCATTATTGGACGAATAACACAACAGAAAAGAACAGAACAGAAGTTTATTGATTTGATCTAAAAGACAGATCATCATCGTACAAACATATTAGCATAACATAACATACGTGATTCTGTAAAATTAGAAAAATTACAGAACATAAAAAGTAAATAATTATCTCTCGAATCACCCTCCCTTAGATCTTAAATGGAGGTTGAACGTACATGCAGTACATTTTGTCCATACATCTAATTTTTAACAATTGCTATTGCTTAAATTTCGAACGTTGTTTCATAATGTTTTAACAAGGTACACTTTAATAATTATTAAGCGAAATACGCAAAGCAAGTGCTTCATAAACACATTTTTCCAGGTTTATGATAATCTATTTGTTTGAAGATTGCATCAGTACGATAAGTTTATGCACACTTGATCGTCTGTATAAATATGGCTTAATGGAACGCTTTCTAAAATGAACGTAAATTGGACAAATTAGAACAAGATGAAACTCATCTTCAATATCAGTTGTGTTACATAGTAAACATAATCATCGGTGCCTATCAACTCTGTTGCTTCCGTGGCGACCAACCTCAATATTCAACTGATGAGAAGAATGTCGTAGACGTTATAATGAAATTCTGAACTAATATGGTAAAACATCTAAACTTATTTCGAAGTCAATCGAGCTTTTAACGCTGGTCACAATAATGTCGACCAAGTCGGGATTCGACCTCTGGACTTCAGGGTCCAATTCAGCCAAACTTAGTTATCTTAAAGGTGCTGAACTCCAGATTGAGTTCAAAATTTTGAAATGTTGAAACTTCTGCAAATATTGCTCTTTGTGACAACAAAGAAAAAATAAATAGTTCAAAATATTTTGGCAATAATGTTGAAAAGTCATGAAAATGTACACACATTGGCTTACTGGGTATGTTAACCAAGTAAAAATGGAGCATATACTATCAATATCTAGATGTTTAATGTACTGTAAAATGAAATTATAACTTTTATCCTAGAATCATGATTCTAATATTTCAAACATCTTTTAAAGAGTTTTAAAAAACTTTGACTTAACCATCTATAATCTTGAGGTCAACGCCAATAAATACTGAAAACAAATTTAGTTATTTTGTTTCCCTCATATTTTGTAAAACAAGAATGATGGAATGTATTCAAGTCGATGACTAACTAGACATAATTAGTTACTGTGCTGACACTAACAGTTCTTGTAAAGAAGTTAAATACTTTGGCTTTTTTTAAGGGAAACACAATGGATGAAATTTTCTTTCAAGTATTTAAGTATTACTTAGCGCTAAGTAAGGTTGATTGAATTGGACCGTAGACACCACTACTACCATTCTTAAAGAACATGATCTGCCTTCTGAGATATACTACATTATCCAAATCAGAGCATAGCGTGGATTCACAGACCATATGTTGCGGGTACTTAAACGCATCGTCTTAGTGATTCATTTTGTGTGGTGTTTTTCGCCAATTTCAACAATTGTTCAGTTATCTTACGGCGATTCCTGGGTAAGTTAAAGTATTTCTGGTCCATTTATCTTACGGCGATCCCTGGGTAAGTTAAAAGTATTCCTGGTCCATTTATCTTACGGCGATTCCTGGGTAAGTTAAAGTATTCCTGGTCCATTTATATTACGGCGATTCCTCGGTAAGTTAAAAGTATTCCTGGTCCATTTATCTTACGGCGATTCCTCGGTATTTTAAAAAGTATTCCTGGTCCATTTATCTTACGGCGATTCCTCGGTATGTTAAAAGTATTTCTGGTTCATTTATCTTACGGCGATTCGTCGGTAAGTTAAAAAGTATTCCTGGTCCATTTATCTTACGGCGATTTCTCGATAAGTTAAAAGTATTTCTGGTCCATTTATCTTACGGCGATTCTTCGGTAAGTTAAAAAGTATTCCTGGTCCATTTATCTTACGGCGATTCCTCGGTAAATTAAAAGTATTCCTGGTACATTTATCTTAAGGCGATTCCTCCATAAGTTAAAAAGTATTCCTGGTCCATTTATCCTGACACAAGAAAGTAAGTCGTAACCCTGAGCGCTAAGGATGTAAAACCTTACTTCCAGTCGGGTATGGAACCTGCGACCTCCCGAACCCAATGCGGACGCTCTTCTACTTAACCACCACCTGGGAGACTATGGATAAGATATAGAGCGCTAGTCTCGTGATCCAAAGGTTTGGTGTTCGAGTCCTGTGATAGTGGGTTATAATTCGGTACCGTGGTAGGATTGCTGGTTGAGTAGTCAGGACGCAGAAAATGAAAGAGACACTTTAAGTTGTAATCACTTACTTTATAATAGATGTTAAATGAATAAGCTAAAACCAATTTAAGTCCTCCCCAAGAAACAACACATATGCAGCAGACGACGTTGAACATCTAGGAAAAATATAGAACATCTTTATAATTATGAAACAATAAATATATGGACTTGATATCATTGTGGCAAAAGAAGACATTTCTCATTTGTTAACTGAGTGGTGCAAACAATTGCTCATTATATGCGATTCCTCCTTGTTCCATAATATTTTCGAACGTCGTCGTGTTGCAAATAAGTCGGAATGCGTCTGCAAGTTTGTAAGGGTGAAACACTAGATATACATTACCGTCATAGATGGTAACGCTACTTGTGGAACAGTCACCGCCCAAAAGGTTCATGTAAATAAACTGGAACGTGAAGGTGTTGTCGAGGTGAGAAATAAACGTCAGATTACAACTCACTGAGCTGTAATAGTGAATAATTAATTGCGGTTTAACGACGTTTTTTTCCCCAACATATTTACAATAATAATTGAGGCGTCCCGGGAGAATACCAACAACATGGACTAAATGCGTAAAGTATCGACCCGGATCAGCCTAGGCATACCGAGCAGGCTTGCCGGATAGACATTTTTCGCCGGTTGATTTTCTGTTTCAGAAATCATTACTGTATACCTCTATCCCCCTGAGACAGAATGTATCGGCCCGGACTGCGCAGACTGATCTGGTCGATAAATTACGCAGAGGCCATAATGTTGGTTTAGCGAGACGGCTAAATCATCAGTTTCATGTCAAGTATATGAGTCCAATTTGCCAATGGAATTTGCACTGATCATATTCGAAAACGCAGAGTGACTGCAGATGTTTATAGGAATCTGGTGTATGTTTTGATCAACATTATGGTTGAAATTGCTACAATACAGTGATCATTACTATTAGGATACCCGCTAGTTCAAGGTCAACTTAGTACGCCTCACCACACAATCGGCGCTAGTTTGTTTATCTTTTGTTTTCGCCTATTTCAATAATATTTCAGCTATATCACGATACTTTCAGGGTAAGTGACAAGTGCTACTTGTCCGTTCATCCTGACACAAGCGAGTCACTCGTTATGCGAACCCACTGGTCCTTAGAGCTAAGGCTAGAAAGCAATTACTACCATTTGTAATGTGGAAGGCAGTGGTGCAGAGGTAGAGTGTCAGTCTTTCGTATCAGAGGTCCCTGGTTCGTGAGTGGGTCCTGACTTTGGGATTTTCCACACAAACGGCGCGAGTACTTGTTAAGTTTGCAGCAAGCATACATCGAGCGTGATTAATCAAAGCCCTCGGCTTGCGTCGCAATCGATGTAAACTAAACCATTTTTTAAGACCAGACCGGGGATCAACAGACACACTACCGATGCGGACGTTCTACCACTACACCACCGAGACGGTCAAAATCACTGGTTGAATATTCAGGAAGCAGACTTCGATAGTGACTTAACATACAATTGAGAGGGCTTGCTTCCAAATCGATACAAATACAGTTAAATACGTTTACATTGTAGATGACAGTGGGGAAATCAATACAGTTAAATAAGTTTACCTTGTAGATGACAGTGGGAAAATCAATACAGTTAAATAGTTTACCTTGTAGATGACAGGGAGAAAATCAATACCGTTAAATAAGTTTACCTTGTAGATGACAGGGAGAAAATCAATACCGTTAAATAAGTTTACCTTTTAGATGACAGTGGGGAAATCAATGTACCAGTAATTGATGATACGTAATTAGATATCGTATAATTAACATTACAGTCTGGTTGAACTGCAGCTAAAAAGAGAATATAGGGGCATTACATTGCAGCAGCGATACTTGGTTTGGTACTGTCTACCAGGGGAGTGGACAATTGCGAGTTCGCAAGAGGTGTCAATTTGACCAAGCCCTGAGTAGACAATACAAAGCCATGTTTCGTGACTATAAGATAATTTAAGCCGTCTCGCGAGAAAACCAACCTTGTAGATTCGGATGCTTTTCGCCTCCTGTGGATTTTTTTTGTTTCATGAATCACTACTCTATACATCTATCCCCCTGATACGGAATGTGTCGGCCCGGATCAGTCTGCGCGGACAGCGCAGCCTGATCTGGTCGATACATTTACGCAGATGCCATAATGTTGGTTGGACGGCTAATCTTTCTTTATCTTGACATATAGAGATATAAGTCTGCAGCAGAAGACTTATACTCATTATGAGTAATTTCTCCTTTTGTTTTACTTTTTTCAGTTTTGTCCAATAACAACTCTACTTTCATTTATGGAGATTTTCCCTATTTTGGTTAGTTGTCTTAAATATCGTCTGCTGCAGAGTTGATGTATGTGCGTAAGGGTTAACGCGGATAAGGCATTTCATTGTCGTCTGTCTTTAAAAATCTCGGAAATCGGAAATGCTTTAATTGAACATTATTGGAAATGCAGAAACTGCTAGTTTTTTTATATATATTCTTCTCTTTCCATAACGTATTCAAAACCGCTTGGTGCCGGAGCATCCTATGTCTCTAATAGATAAAGGGATATAAAGAAATTGAAAGGACTAGACTAAAATCACAGGGTTTATTATTCTTGGTTTCTCTTTATTTTATGAATGGGTTGAGGTGGGTTGGACGGGTTGGTGTCTGAGAGCACACTTGCCAATAGCCACACTCTCCGAACATACAGAACTTACATGCATCGTTGGCAAAGTACATTATGTTAAATCCTCCAGCGAATGGCGAACTCTCTGACGTGAACGTAATGAATACGGTTGTTGTCGTCGGGTAGAGGCCATTGACGTCATCGTCCGAGTTAGGACATACCTGCGTCAACTGAGGAAAGGTCTCGTTCTCTATAATAAGATAAGATAGATGAACAATGTACATTAGCATCGTAAAGTCGTTTAGTGTTTTAAATGCATCTCCGTATAGTTAAGTCTGAAAAGAGCCTGGGCATCCACAAAAGTCTCGCGCAGAGCATTTCCTGGCCGTTTACTTGTAATGGTCAAATTACGCTAAATACATCCACTGTCGTGCTGATCTACACCAAAGTAGTCCCTGAAAAACCTGTGAAATTTCCTGGCCGTTTACGTGTAATGGTCAAATTACG
>JAUELF010285235.1:0-10265 GCA_031471495.1 Clinocardium nuttallii | reverse complement strand
ATCGTGATACGACAGGTGTCTATTTCATCGTGATACGACAGGTGTCTATTTCATCGTGATACGACAGGTGTCTATTTTCTCGTGATACGACAGGTGTCTATTTCATCGTGATACGACAGGTGTCTATTTTCTCGTGATACGACAGGTGTCTATTTTCTCGTGATACGACAGGTGTCTATTTTCTCGTGGCGACCTCTAGCGGTTATCTTTATTGATGAATTTATTTGCTTTAACTCTTTCACTTCCAACGGAATTTACAGGTTTTTACAAACATAGCAGATTCTGTTAAGACAGCTCAAAACTAGTTATCCCTCCTGATCTCACCATTGTTTGCGACTTAGGCATTACATTTAACAGAATGTCTGTCTGGTTGTACGAACAATAGAGTGGTCCAATTTTCAAAATGGAAGAGTCGACTCTGGGAAATTTGGCAATGAAGAGGTTAACCCCTTTCCAAACAGACAAGCAATACAGATCTATATGAATCATGACAAAGAACCTAACGCCAGATAAAATACGTCCTGATTAGGTACGGGGCCAGTCCATGTCTTCTCTCAAGATCTGATATAGTTGGTTCTATATAAAATAAATCTGAAAACCTTTAGGCAAAATATGTTATATCTCTGTATAAGAAAGTACTATTTCACCTTATGTCGCGATGCTTTCAAAAGGCATCTGCATTAAAGAAGAGTTAAAGAGTATGTATTGAATCTTTGAACAAAACCAGAAGAAATGTACCTGGGTTTTTTTTCATAACTGGCCACACGAATCTTATTTAGTTAACCATTTTTTTATGGAACGCCTTTACTGTCGTATTATGTTTTATTGTAGTATACGCTGTACATGCCCATGTATACGAGGTACATATTTCAGTTGACATGGTACTTTGTTCATGATATGCATTGCATAGATGATGGTTATCTACAATATGCAGTGCAAAATTGTGTAAATGCACTAGACTATCCATTTCATGCTGTGCAATACAAACAGCATTATATGCAGTGAGTGTGCATATATATGCAGATGTGGTGGTGTTTTGAATTTATGCAGTATGTTTAGCTTTATATGCGGTGCTATCATACTTTCCGACATTCTCCGGTTATTTACGGAAAATACCGAGTATGACATATAGAGATTAACATTAACACCGTCTAGACCAGTTTAAAACAATCTATTAATATAAGTTTTTCAGAAGTGCAGAATGCCGTCGATACAGACGCACGATGATGCCTGACGCAGACAACTCTTGAAATCATTCTGGAAAAAGGACAAATTGCTCATCTTGATATTTTTTCCATTTGCCACAAATAAGTGGACGAATTTTGACAACATTGAAGCAAAATTATAGAAATGAAAGAACAATTTTAGAATAGATTATAAAACAAATTAAGCAGAAATTGCTTATTAAGACTCAATTTGACACACTGTTTTCATATTCAATTCCACGTATGCAGACACCCGAGAAAGCATCTGCTTATGCGAAAGGGTTTTAATTCCTCTTAGAATTGATTGATTAAGTGGGATTTTACGTCGTTTTCAACAATTGTTCACTCATAACACGGCTGCTATTTCACCTACTAATTTGTCACCTGGCTTTCTCACAACATACTTTCCAAGCAACTGGCTACTTTTTCACATACTGTTAGCCCAATGGTGGAATACCAATGAATAATATGAAACGCCGGAAAGATGTTGGCCGAGCTGGGATTCAACTCGAAACCCCTCGATAACCGGCCTTCGTTGCTACCGACTGAGCAACCAGGCTCTTACTAGAAAACTGGTAATTTACAGTTTAAATAAGCTCTCCCATGGTAAAAGGGTACCCATTCGCCTTTGAGAATAATGTACAGATCAATTTGTTCATTCGCAGCCTGATCAAAATATATAATCTCAATCAAACTTACATATGCAAGTTCGAAGCTTCAGTCAACTTGTAAATACCCTGATCAGACAGAGCCATTAAACAGACTGATTTAGACCTACAGTGTAGCTCAAATGAGTGTTGATTGTTTGTTTTTTTACGCCGCTTTCAACAATGTGTCAGTTATATCACGGCGTTTCCTGGGTAAGTTACCAGCATTACTTGTCCATTTATTTTGACACCAGTCAGTCAATCGTAATGCTAACTCCTCAACCCTGAGCACCAAGGAGGGCAGCCATTACCATCATTTTTATATAGTATCTGGTATGACCCGACCGGGGATCGAACCCGCGACCCTCCGCACCCACGACGGACACTCTACCACTATACCGACGGGTTTTACATTTTCCCAAAGACGAACTCAAATGTATAATATAAAGCTCTCTTTCAGTTATTTCTCTTTTTTCCACAACCATATGTTGTACATATTTACAAATACAAGTTCGATAATCTCAGCGACAAATACAATGGGGAAAAAACAACAGCTTTTATTCAAGAAAGAAATGAAAATGTAACCAATCAAATAAGTCAAGTATACTGGAAATGGATTTAAGCATCAAAACAAAAAGAACAGTGTTGTAATACAATATGCTGAAATGTTATTAAAGAAAAATGCACCAGTGTATTAGAAAAGGTACTAATTGACATTTGTGAACACTCTACATCCAGATCAACCGGTGCATACTAAATTCTGCCACAATTTCCTAATGGAAAAACAATTTAGAGTTATTATAATTCGGCAATGATGAGTTTAAACTGTGTCTACCTATCCATACGTCCATACTTTTGATTCGTGTACTCTCAGAAGCGTCTTGAATAGACGTGCGCATAATTGACAAATTTAAATTCAGATCAGATCGCACAATACAGTTTGGGTATACCCTGTACGAACATATACTAATTAAGCCACGTTATTTAACAAATTACGTTCGGGAATTTTCGACATGGTAAACTCTGGATTAGCCTGCGGCTCCATGTAGTATAAACAGGATCTGATCTCAGGAATGGGTTGGCCATCTTGTCACCATTAAAGCCTCTGGGGAAAGGGGTAGGCATTGACCACCGATAGTATAAGTAGCAATTTGATACTATAGTCATCTCTTTATCATTACAAATGATAGTTGAACTATATATGTCTCTAGAGAAGAAATTACGTGTTCGGACGTTGCAAAAAAGAGTAGCCTGATTCAGACCACCTCAAACATGTTCAAGTTTAATCATTGTTACAACTCCCGTTTGACTTGATGAAGAAGATAGCAAATTGTGAAAGCTAGAGCTAGCGCTACAATGGTCGTCAATTATCCTATTACCTGCGCCCAGACACCTTTATTTTGGATGACAACATTTCTAACATAATTATGAATTTATTTCTGTTACAAAAGCCTAAAATAAATTAGTATTACCGTTAGAAGTGTAAGCACAATACACTGCAATTGTGATCATTGCCATGGCTGTAAATCTGAACGATGACTATACTTAATTGTTAACATATCAACTTAATTGGAACAACCGCCACTGTGTTTTTCCGCTCCAGGATTCGTGTATGGCGGTGGATTCGTAGGTCCAAAGTTCGAGGGACCTGCAGGTCCAGGGGGATACGCTGCTTGACCAGGCTGCATCGGAACTCCGTACGCATAGGGTTGTTGTTGTTGTTGTTGCTGCTGTTGTTGTTGTTGTTGCACCATCATGCCTTGTTGTGAAGAAGTGTTGTTAACCACAAAGACACCTTAAAAAATGCATTTTGACAATCAGGACACATCAACATAATTGGCAAGACATTCAGTGACATATTTCTTCTAAGGAACGTTGCGAAGACTTTTGATATATCCCCAGTCAGTTTTTAATCGCCTTTTTTACTTGTGATGTCAGTCTTTGCTTATTTGCACCAGTCCTCCACACAACATATTGTAAGACCCTCGCGACCTTTAGATTTATAGCTCTCGTCGTTACGCACGTGTCTTCATTGTTTGCTCCTCCCAGTTATTGTGTAACAAATACGACTTAATACTTAGTATATATGCTTAAACTAAAAACCTAGGACTTCTGCAAGAGAAGGGTAAGACGGTTCGATGTTCAAATCCTGTTCCTTGTACAGATGCATTTATACGCCTCTGCACCAGACGACCTATAAAATACCGTGTGACAACAAGGGGAATTGCTCATGATGAACTCTTTCAATGGCTATTCTTTAATTCGTCAAAGTCGTCTGCTGCAGATGTGTTGTATTTGAGAAAGTGTTAATTTCAATGTTGTGTAGTTGTTTAATTACCTTGCCCTTGCTGGTGCCCGTGTTGGACGATTATAGCACCAGTCCGATTGTTGCTACCAGCGCATCCCTTAATACAGCATACACAACATACTATTATTACAACGAAGGCGCCTAAACTTCCAAGACCAATGAGAACAGTCGCCCATCAGAAAAAGTTATGATTTGCATTTGGGTTTGCACAACTTTAAATATTGTTCAAGTTGTATCACGGCTTTTCATGAGTTCTACTGTTTAATTTATCCTCTCACAAGCGAGTCAGTCGTAATACTTACCAAGAATCCCTGAGCGCCAAGGGCCATCATTTATATGTGTTTGATATGACCTTGCCAAATCTCTAACTCGCGGTACCCCGCACACGAGACGGCCGCTCTAATAGTACACTCAAGCGGCGGTCTAAAAACAAAAGTTGACTATGAGCTTCGACGTAGAGAGACGACTCTTCGGACATTTGACCCGAGTGTAGTTTCAGATAATCCCACACATATATGCAGTTTGCGCGGCACCCAAACTTCATTCTAGCAGATTGTTCAGCAAACAATTGTATCAATGGCGAAAAATGTGAATTCTGGCCATATTGTACTGTACGTACACGTATTAAAATCCCGAATGCCGGTTTTGAAGATTATCAAATATGTACCACGTCATACCAAGGTCCTACCAAGGTCATCGTTTCCTATGAGTGATATATTTCTTTCGAGCGTGCACATTAACTATGGGTCATTAATAAAGTCTATTGTAATGGATCTATTATAAAACACTATATTTTCTCAATTCCGGTCAAGGCAGTGTTTTGTTGAAACACGGCATATTCACTGCTGAACTCTGAATACATGTTAAGCAATGAGATTAGTTCAATACTTTTTGGAATATGACGCCTTACGACTATACTGACACGGAATACACGATTTCCATCGTGATAGTACACGATTTATACTAAAGTTCAAGGTCAACCAAAATGTTTCTGTATTTGCTCCTGTTATTGGTTAGACATATAGGTCTCTCAATATCATGTCCGAAAACTAATCTCTCATAGTTTTGGTATTAATGACTGATTAAAGGGTTGCATCCCTCTAATATAATATATATTCAACTGTTTCATTTTCTGATTTTCTATATGGACTCGACCATTTTCGCCTTATGAAAAGTCTACAGTGATGCCCACAAGCAACAAATACGAATGAATGTAGATTCCGCCAGCTGCAGTTAGTTCCTTAAGCCCAACCACTATACATATGTTAACAGATTGATGCTGCATCTATAATCATAGTTCTAAAAGGGCAACACATGTCATTTTAAGTAAACTGTGTTGTTTTGACGTCATCTTCTTGTAAGGCTTGAAGTATTAGACGTTACGTCTAGATACGAGTACATTGTATCACTTCTCAAACTTAACAAATACAAAAGTTACAAAGTAATATACATCACCAGCGACCTTTGAGTCACGATATTGTCGTATTATCATATTTATTCTAAGGATGTTTTGCCAAGCCCCGGTAGCTCAGTCGGTAGTGACGCGGACTGTCACTTCAGGGGTTGTTAATTCGAATTCCAGCTCGCCCAACAGCTCGGCCAACATTCTTTCCGACGTTTGATAAAAGTCACTGCGACAAGCTTCATTCGTCTTTCACCAATGGGCTAACCGTATATAAGAAAAGCAACCAGTTGCTTGGAAAATATGTAGTGCGGAGTACTGATAGGAGAAGGCTATAAAAACACATGGGTAGTTTAACTGGCCGCTGTGCGTTGACTTAAATATTGTTGAAAACAGCGTTAAGACGCCAATCAATCAATAAATCCAGGAATCTCACAACTAACAGTTTAGTATCCAGTCAAGACTCCCATATGCGCTGTGTATATAAACTTAAATATTACTTATATACAACTCCGAGAACTGAGGCCTGTCCGCATTTTCAACTGTTTTGTTTGTTAAAATGATAGTTTACGCCATTTGCAACAGTATTTCAGTTATATCAAAGTGTTCCTAGCTAGTTCACCAGTATCACCTGTATTATTTAACCTGAAACAGGTGCATCAGTCGTAATTATATCTCCGCAACCTTGAACGCGAGGGAATGAATGAATGTATATTGTTTTATGGCGCATCGACAGCTAAGGTCATTTAGCGCGCAATTATTTAATTATTCATGATCCCTGGGTAAACAAACCAGTACTAGGCTAGAAAATGTGCCTTGCCAAAAGGCACTCCACCATGACCGTAGTGCCGCGACTGGGGATCGAACCCAGGACAACCGGTTTCGGAATCACATACTCTAACCACTCAACCACAGCGGATTCCTGATTTTCGAAAGGAACGAAGCTCAAATCTATATTTAACTCCCATCTAAGTTTAGTGAAGATCAGATAGTAAATGAGGACTCTTAATTGTGTTCACAAGCTGTATTATAGCAATTTTGACAATTTCAAGGGCCAAAATCCAGTCTTGCATGGGTGGATCTGGCTGGTTTTCTAAAGGAACCGAGCTCTCATGGATATCTAACTACATGTACTGTATAAGTTTGATTGAGATACAAATTAAACTAAAGACTGTATCATGTTAACAAGCCGTATTATAGCAATTTTGGTAATTTCAAGGGCCATAATCCAGTCTTGCATGGGCATATCTGGCAGGTGTTCTAAAGGAACTTAGCTCTTATGGATATCTAAATAGTTTGATTGAGATACAATCAAAACTAAAGACTGTATCATGGCTGGTTTGCGAAAGGAACCCAGCTCGTATGGATATTTAACTACCGGGTACTGTATAAGTTTGATTGAGATACAATTAAAACTAAAGACTGTATCGTGTTAACATGCTCTTTTATAGCAATTTGACAATTTCAAGGGCCATAATCAAGTCTTGCATGGTCGATTCTGGCTTGTTTAAGAAAGGAACCGAGCTCTCATGGATATCTAACTACTGTATTTGTTTGATTAAGATAAATCAAAACTAAAGACTGGATCATGTTAACAAGCAATTGTTTACGGACGGACAGACGAACGCACGCACGCCAAACAAAATGCCATGGCATAAGGCTAAAGCCCTTCTGGCCTTTGGCCAGTAGAGCTAAAAATGAAGGAATTTAGTAGAGGACATTGAGAGGAAGCTAATCCAATGAAGTTTCATTTTAATTGACCAAGTGGTTGGAGAGGAAGTCGTTTGAAGCAAAAAGTTTGCTGACAATTTGCGATGATATAAACTCAATGGCTTTCAGTCAGTTGAGCTAAAAATTGGAGGAATTTTGAGAACATTGAGAGGATGCTTTCTGTTAAGTTTCATCCCAATTTTCCCACTGGTTACAGAGGAGAAGATGTTGACAGCGACGGACAAAGGGTGATGATCACAATAACTCACCTAATGAGCACTTTGTGCTCAGGTGAGCTAAGAAGAGGAGGATTTTCCTGGGAGTGAACAATTTGTTTTTGCAAACACCTTGTCCAGTTCTCTCTTAAACCTTTCCCACCTAGAACATTTAATCTCAAGATCTGAATAAAAATGTGAAAAATCTCAAATAGTGAACATATTAATATTGAAGAGTAGAAAACATTGTTGGAGAAATTGTTCATTATGAGCTATTTCACCTTTTGCTAATCTGTTTTAAAAGTTGTCTACTGCTGATGTGTCTGAAAGGGTTAAAAGGACATGTCAATTGTCCAGAATTTCCATTCTTTTCAGATATATTACTAGTAACCCTTTTCTGAAAATATTGCTGCAAAAGGAGAAACTGCTTATGTTGAGCAATTTCCCAATTTGCCACAATGTTTTCCACTCGATTCAATAATTATACTTTGAACTATAGAGATTTTCCATATTTTCGATCTAAGTCTCTTAAAACAGCATATCAAGTAACAGGAATATATGAAGCAATTTCAGGATATGCATTGAATTGTCAATTAACAGGCAGGATAACTTAATACCATTAATTATTTCTACAAAATGGAACTGTTCAGGTTACACTGAAAATTGATTATTGAAAATTTACTCTATAACCTTGTTATTTATATATATAAATTAGAAAAGACTATAGACAGTAAACAATAATGTGAACCAAAACAGATGTTATTTTGAGAAAGATGACTGGGAGCAGAAGACATTGAGGGAAAAACAAAACCCATTTGACCCTTTCCCTCATACGAAAAGACGACTTTTAACATATTTGTCAAAAAATAGCAAATCTCTATAATTGAATGGATAGACTAAAAGTGGAAAACATTGTGACAAAAGGAGAAATTGCTTGTCACTACGGTATGTTTCAAAAAGCTGTCTGCTGCAGAGGTGTCAGAAAGCGTCTATATGAGGGAAAGGGTTAAAATCAAACAACTTGTCAATTTTTATTTTCTAAAAGTTTCATTTTAGTATCTGTATACGTTCAAAAGTCTGGTTCTATGAAGTATAAACCTTTTCCACTTACAAATGTATTTAGACACATCAGCAGTAGAAAGAATTGTGGCAAAAGTAGAAGATTCTCATAATCTTCTCATTTTGCCACAATACTTTCAACTGTATACAATAATCATACTTTCATTTATAAAGATAATCGAAATTTTGGCCCAGAAAAACCTCCAATAGCTCTCTTTGTGCTCTGCTTAGCTTATAAGAATAAAACTAAAATTGTGTCCGCTATCTTGCAACAATTTTATTGATCAGATTCTTTCTCTGCTATAATTGACATGTCTACAGAAAATGACCAACATTAAAAACCTAATTGGAGAAATATTGATTGACTAGGGTTGTACGCTGTTTCAACAATTCATATTTCAGTCATATTATTGCGGACAGTTCACCTACTAATATGTTGCCTGGCTTCCCCACACAAGTAAACCACACAACAAACTTCTCAAGCAACTAGCTGCGTTTCCACATAAAGTTTAAACTGTTTGCCCATTGGTGGAAGACGAATGACGCTTGTTGCATCAACTTTTATCGAGTGTCTGAAAGAATGTTGGCCAAGCTTGGATTCAAACTTACAACCCCTGGATTGACAGGCCGCGTCGCTACCAACTGAGCTACCAAGGCTCAGCTATTAAAGAAATAAGATAGCAGAAAAGGATTAGTTAAATTGGAAGGCAATACCATTTTCAACAGTATATCAGTTATATCATGGCACCCAGCTCACCAAAGCAGGTGTTTCCTGGCTTTATCGTACCAGTTCTCCACACAACATGCTTCCCCAGGCAACTAGTTACCTTCTCAAGCCCATTCCAGGTGGAAGACAAATGACGCTTGTCACTACAACTTTTTTCAATCATCAGAAAGAATGAATGGTCGAGCTGAGCTTCAAACTCACAACCCCTTGAGTAAATATGTTCAAATTCGTCGCTGCAGAATTGTTGTATGAAGGAAAGAGTTAAAGTGTGAGATTATAACTCTGTCTGGGAGGGTCATTGATTGGTTGGGGCTTAACACCATTTCAACAAATTGTCAGTCATATCACAGCACCAGTTCACCTATTCATGTGATTCCTAGCTTTCTCACACCTGAGTCATCAACACAACATACTTTCCAAGCTGCTTTTCCACATAGACCGTTAACCCATTGGTGAAAGACGAATGACACATGTCTCACTGAGAAAATTATTTTGAGCTTTTGGAGGTAGGATAAGGATTTTAGAACATGACATATGCCACTTATCTAGACACCTATGCAGCAGACCACTTTTAACAACATTGTAACAAATTGAGCAATTTCTCCTTTTGCCATCCATTTATGTACAGAGAATTTTCAATAATATTTTCGCCATGTTTTTGTCTGTTGTTGTATGCCGTTTAGGGCTAAAGAACATTCTGCAATTTTTTTTAACAAAGTCACTGACATATATACAAAGAATCTTGTAACAAGTCATGGTAGAAATATTTCTTTGGAATCATTTTAAAACCAGTCATAGAAAAATGGTTGACATTTTTTCCCCTTATTATCAAGCTCATGTTTTCTGAAGAGGATTTTAATTAAATTAACAAGGGCACCGCAAAGCGGATGCATCCCCTCGGCTTTCAATCTTCACAAAATATTGCAAGTCCAATTTTGGGCTTGACCTTTGACCTATGACCTTGAAAATCAATAGGGTTCAAGATGTTACCA
>JAUELF010285224.1:0-10265 GCA_031471495.1 Clinocardium nuttallii | reverse complement strand
TCGTGTCAGAGTTACACTATGTGTATCCTGACTGTAACTATTCGTGTCAGAGTTACACTATGTGTATCCTGACTGTAACTATTCGTGTCAGAGTTACACTATGTGTATCCTGACTGTATCTATTCGTGTCAGAGTTACACTATGTGTATCCTGACTGTAACTATTCTTGACAGGGTCAAACCAACCTGTTTGCCTCTAGATGATAACGATCAATATGTCCCTCTGAGAAGTCTGGTCCTGTTATCCATTCAATCAATCAACATTATTGTGGTTTAAAGGAAAGTGGTTGGAATGGAACTGTACTAGTGTCTAAACCTTCTCTTTAATGATATCTAACTCTCGATGTAACGCCAGTGTGGCAGAACATGCCATATCATAACAATGATCAATCTCATTAAAGTTACATTGTCATCAAGGGATTACAGCGGATTTATTACACGCCATACGCGTTATTTGTGCTCCTGGGGGTGTGTAACATGTTTTGCGAGAAAACCAACAGTGTGGACTCTGCGTAAAGTATTGACCCGGATCAGCCTAATCATGCCGTGAAGCCTCAAGTGGATTTTATGTTTCAGGAATCATTACTCTATACCCCTATTCCCCCTGAGACGAAATGTGTCGGCCTGGATCAGTCTGCACGAACTGCGAATGCTGATCTGGGGTCGATATATATCGCATATGTCATTATGTTGGTTTTATTGCGGGACGGCTCAAATATTTAAATCATTTTACGGAATATGTTAAATGCTGAGTTACATTATTCGTTAGAACTTTACAGTTGTGAATTGTGTCGGGTAGAGTTGGGAAGTGGAACTCAGGTAATAAATATTTTACTTTTTTGAGTGTGCGTTGTTCTGTGTTCTGTGTGTATCGTTTAGTTCATAATATGTCAAGTTTATGCTTGCCATTATGGTGGAAAATAGACCATTAAAAATATGTTTTTGAGCTCAAAAATATCATTTTTGTGGATTAACGATAAACTGATTTTAGGTTAAACACAGTGACGTTCTAATGCCGTTTGTTTCATATCGTTTAAAAGACGTATGACAAAATGAAATTGTGTCATGGATAGCCGATCTTAAGCTGTTTTTTTTTAACCCGTCCTTTAGCAGCTATTTCATTTTTATCTTTTCATCAGTGGATCACTAGCTGTCGTTGTTTAGTGGTTTGATTCGTTTCGGAACCCCATGGAAAATATACTTATTATACTTATATTGCGTGATCCGATAATGGATGTTCATATTGTGTTTCGATCTTTTATTAACGTTTAGCATCATTATTTTACCGTTAGTCACTGCTAGTCGGAAAGCACCCTATCGCAAAAGGAATATCTGGACCAATACGTTCGAATTTGCGCCCACAAAGTTTGTAAATGTTTGCTGCGCTAGATACTCCGAAATATGTATTGTTTCAGACGGAATACTAAACTTAATCATATTAAATGGAGGGTTAACCCACCTCGGTAATTGGACATACATATATATATATGCATTTTTCACATTCTTGACAACTACATTTAACATGCGATGCCCATCCGTTGAGTTTACGTAATTCTAAATTGGCGAACTCAAGCTTTATCGCTTTATGACGAAGAACACTTGATGTTCAAGACTAATAATAAACGAATTGAATTTATTCCTTTTGTCGAAAATCATACCGCACATTGTGATAGTAATATGAGCCGTCTCGCGAAAAACAACAACATTACGGCATCTGCGTAATGTGGCGATGGATAGAGGTATAGAGTAATGGTTCCTGAAACAGAAAATCCACAAGAGGCGAAAAGTGTATATCCGGGTAAGCCTGCGCGGCATGCTAAGGCTGATCAGGGTCGACACTTTACGCAGAAACCACGTTGTTGTTTTTTTCTCCCGAGACGGCTCATATGTTGAACTTATTATTAGAAATATAAAGCGGAGTAACTGTCGACGGTCAATATATGTCGTAAATGAAAAACCAAAAATACATAATATACTGCTTAGGAGTCAACCTCTTTGAAAACTTCTGAGGAAAACATGTAACACCCGGAAAGTTGGAAGTTTAACTTTGATACGGTATTCACCACTTGAGAAAACCGGGAGTGTTTTCCTTTTCCTACAATGTTCATAATATCAAGGATAACTGGGATGATACAAAGAAAAGATACATTTGGAAAGATTAACTACAGAATGATATATTTGAATTGTTTAGCATTTGTAGCAAACGTCTTTTGTAAACATTGTTGGAAAGGATTAATTGGTCAGGAACACTTTCTTCTTTTCCTGCACTATCGAAACTATAATTCATAACAGCAATTGCAATACATTAATTTGCATTCTACTTAACTGTCGTATGTACAAACATTTTACTTTCATACATTACAGACACGAACCATAGACTCTGAATACGAATCACGCTAGAATTATGGAGTTCAGGGCCTACGTATTATTACTTTTGTCCAGGTCCGTCTTATGTTCGACAGTACTAGCAGAGACGTCAAACGTAAACCTTATACAATCAATGGTACACTCACAAACAATCAGGCGGACTATTGACACATCTATTGTGAATTCATCCCTCATGGCGAAGGGCTTAATTCGGTGTACATCCATCTGCATGAGACGACTCAGCACCTCTCTCTATTTCGACGAAATACAACAGCAGTGTCATTGTAACTCGGAAGTCGATACGAGCACGGAATATGACGTCACACAACCGGAGATTATTTATGGGACGTTTGGTCCAATAACTAAAGTAAGTTTAATGTTTAAGCTCACCCGACGACAAAATACCGAACATGAACAATAAGTATTGAGCTATTCGTTCGTCGTTCGCCATGATTCTGTTGTTTCCTTTTTAAAAAGACACTTTTTAATCAAAGTTTCTTTTTAATGTATTGACTGCAAATATACCTGGAAGTTTTCAGTTTATTGCAAAGCTAAGGTTTCCATGACAACTTCTGATATGCAATGTGATATATTTCATACGACTGTGTGACTCAATATGTTTACATGTCGTGAAATATACTTTGACAAACAATGTACTCCTCTTATAAAGGTACTGGCAAATGAACTAAAGGTCACAATATTCAAACAGCGAAGCTTATTTCAATTATTAAATAAAGTCAAAGGTATGCAAATCAGTTCGAATTGGGTTCCGATTTAGCGGTATTTGTAGGGATAGTTTATTTGGAAGATATTATGTATTTGAAAATGGACAACAAAAGCTATATGATGCGAATTAAGACACAACTTCACCATTAACTATGTTCATGGTGATACATAATGCTTTATAATACGATTCCTTCCTTTCGAAAAAAAATCTTAGCAATTTATAGGAATGGAAGTGTTTAGATAAAACACTTGTGAGAGTGCGATTTTAATTTGTATTGAAAGATCATTTGGATCTCGGGATTTTAAAACATAATCTTAATGTGTTGTGAACCATGTTTTCACTTCTCAATCTAGAACAGGTAATACGTATAACAGTTATTTCTTTGTCAGGTGTCGATTGATTGCATATATCTTACAGGAATCCGTCACGGGTGGTGTCATCAAACGGGAGGTCATACCACACAGACGGGACTGTCTGGACCTGTACAACGATGGCTTTACTCAAGACGGTGTATACACGATATTGCCAACAGGAGGGACAGCTAGCGACACCTGGTGCGATATGGCAGACGGCGGATGGACTATCTTTCAAAGACGATTAACCGGCGATGAAGACTTTTACCGAGGTTGGGAAGATTACAAAGCTGGCTTTGGAAATCCAGCCAGTGAGTACTGGCTGGGACTTGAATCGGTTCACCTCCTTACACAACAACCGAGCGAGATGTCTATTGTCATGGTGACATTCGGGGACGTTACTCCTACATATTCTGTATCAAACTTCTCATCGTTCTCACTGTCCGCCGAGAGCGATAACTACCGTCTATCTGCTGACGGGTACTCCGGTACATGTTCGGATCCATTCTACCACGATAACGACCGATTGAATTCTTACAACAAACCATGGACGACCATCGACAGGGACAACGATAATGCATTGAATTACAATTGTGCCATCAAATATAAGGGTGCTTGGTGGCATGGTGATTGCTTTGTTACCAATTTAAATAGCCACTATCAAGGTGGCAACTTTTCTTTGTATGCAAGAGGCATGGTATCATCGTGCTGGGGTAATTTCTACTCAGTTAAAGCGACTGTCATGAAACTTCGGCGAATTTGATAAGCCAAGAACCGGGTTCCCGACCAAAGATTAGATTTGGTTTGCAATATTAAAACGCCAATTATACAACAAATCTCTCTATGTTGACTTAAACATAATTATATTAACAACTTTACTTACTGTAAAGAAAGATAGCTTGATCTACTGCTTTTCATCTATTACAACATCTTAAAGGAATCTGTTATTCTTCCCATGGTTAAATCGGATCAAACTATATTACTTTCATAGGGCGTAAGCTCTGAAATGCACTTCATCATTATATTAGAAAACAGTTGTACACTTTCAGAGTTTAAAAGAGTGGTGAAGGACAACATTTTTAAGTCATATATTGCCATCTAGTCGAATTTTCTTATAGTTATCTGAGATAAACATATAGTCATTTTTCACGCCTCTCGTAGTCAGAAAAATACTTGCAAGGTCCGCATTGGAACAAGGGATCGTTTTCCCCTTTTCTGTGTCATCCCTGATATTGATATGATTGACACAACACTTACACTTTCAAGCAACTTTATTGAACCTGGTTTATAATTATTCTTTTTTATTCTTATTTTTAACCAGAAGGACCTATTCAATATTGGTAATCCATAACATGTAATCATTTCTAGGATTGTTTCTTGGTGAGATACTGCTGTGCTCGATAACATCCGTGTCCGTCTTTGACAATTATCTTTGACGACATATTAAGTTTAATAGTATAAACAAAATGTTTCTAACTATTATGTGTAATGCTTGTTGTCTTTATCGTTTAATGACGTTGCGTGCACGTTGTATTCAAACCCATTTTTAAACAGTTTAAAAGTCGTTATATGTGTACTCCTTTATGTTGACCGTCATGGTAGTGGTTCCTGTTATTATTGATCAAACCGCAAGTGATTCACTTTGAAACAGGGAGGGCAAGATTCACTTCGTCCGTTAGTATCCACGTTTTAATTTGGGAATAGGATGGCACACATATATTAAGACCGGTAATATAAAACTTAATACATTTTTAATTGATAAAATGGAACAATTTTAAGTTGGAAAAGAATAAAATGTTATTGGAAGTTAACCGTTTACATTTTACAGCGTTTTCGATATAAACAATCTGCACCAGTTGTTGACGCCGCGTAAAAATGCGGTGTCAGTATTAAATAGGTTTTAATGTTGGTTTGCCTATTTATAGAATCATGTTGTATTTTTAAACTTAACACGTTTCTTCCTAGTGTGTGTCATAATTATAACTTGGACATGTAGCTTTGCTGTTATGCTTCCATTTATACATTTTGTACGATACGTAATTTGAAAAGGCGAGTTTTCTGTCCTATGACAGTTTTTGTTCTTTAGTATTTACATACAAAGTCAAAGATGTAATAGATCATCTCTCGTATTGTATTTCCATTTGCACGGAAAGCCTTATCTTCCGTGGCTATGGTTATTTCAGCTGCATCTAGATACAAGACCCTGTCTTGCATATCTTTAAATATGTGATTTAAGTATTCTATATACGTTTCCATGTAACACGAAGGGAAGTGCAAGGGACGTTCCATATATGAATGTGGCCCTTTTATAATGACATGCGCATGTGGAATTTCTTCAAGAAATTCACCTATAGCACTTTTTAAACCTTTCATATGTTCATAAAGTACGTGAGAATGGTAATTCAGAAAATGAGAAAACATATGAATTAGTACTATGACGTTTGTGTCTGGTGTATTTACGCTTCTTTGTTTTAGGTTCAAGTTAGCCTTTACAGATCTAAAATAAGCATGGTAGGTATTGTATGTAACAAATGGTAGCCCATGGCTTAGATATTCAATACTATAATTTAAAACTGTAATTTCACAATAGTATGTTGTAGCCGGGTTCCTTCGAAAAAGGGTCAAAATTCTTCCAAAAACCTTTACTGAATTATGCACTCATGGCTGTTGGTGAAAGTAATTATTTTTTAAAGGTTTGATTCGATTTGGTATGAATAACTTACACACCATTCTAAATAAAAAAAAGGGCCATTATTCTTAAAATGTTGACAGAGTTATGAACTCTTGTATGATGATGGAGTTAATTATGGTCAATAAGTATTATAAGTGTATAAGCTATATCCCGAACGGTTTTCAAAGAAAGTGGGATGGTACGAAACACTTACTCAAAATTCTAAGTCGAAAAAGGGCCATAATTCTTACTAAAACATGGACATAGTTATGTCCTTTAGTCTCTTGGTGGAGGTTATGATGGTAAAAAAGTGTTGTAAGTTTTAAAGCAATATACTTAATGGTTTTGAAAAAAGTGAATTGGTACAATCAACTTTAACTAAAATTCAAAAATAATTCCTAAGAAAACATTGAGAGAGTTATGTACTCTTGTCTGTTGATGGATGTAATGATGGTAAATAAATGTTGTAAGTTTCAAAGCAATATCTCTAATGTAGACTCACTATCTTTTCAATTAACATGCTCTTTCCATAGTTATTACCTAATCTGTAATGGTTAAGACAAAGAAGCAAATTGGTACAAATACCTTAATCAAGGTGTGACACCAACGATGACACCGAGGTGAGTAGTATAGCTATTCTTTTCTTCGAAAAGTCGAGCTAAAAAGAATACAATTGACATAAAATATGACCTTGATTCAAACATGTATTTACCCGAATACATTTCAACTGAAATTTTCATTGGAATGATTATCTTTTCTTACCCTCTGAAAAACATGATAAACAATTAAAAAGAAACTGGCACCAGGCTTTGACATTAACCTTATAAAACAGTCGCTAAATGACCTACGCTGTCGATGCGATGTGAGTGAAGTTAGCCGGAGTAGCCGGAATAGCCGGAACCCCGGCTACACCGGCTGCTTAAATCAGCCGGAACAGCCGGAATTCCAGCTACTCAGGCCGTATCAACCAGCCGGAACAGTTGTATTTCCTAGTACTACGACTTCACTTATAAGACGATTTTTTTCCGTAAAAGTGACTAGTTAATCTCGTAGGCCTTGAAATATTGCAAAACCTGACATGCATCAATGGGCCACTCATTATATCTATCTAAAAAAAAAGAGGCAAGCAAAATCGATATCGTTAGCCACTCAGTCATGAATCCGGCTGGACGGATGGCATGCCAAAACGAGGGGGGGTTGCAGCCGGCTGCCATAAATCCGGATGGAATTCGTCTAGCTACACTCGCAGCCATAGTGTGACACTTTCACCTGAAACATGTCAGGATGCCAGTTAAACTCTCTAATTCGAATAAGACGGGTCCGAAGCCTGTGCTTGACAGCCAGCTGCCGCAGTCTGGAAAAACAGGAGCTCGTGCAACACGAAGTCAGTTTGAGGCGCTTTCATTTGACATGCATCAATCAAACGCCCGATCTATCTATCTCGAACAATAGGCACGCCAAGTTGAGGGTGGGAGCCACTCTCTCTGTTGGTCCACCCCCGGCATGGTTTTGCAGCTGGGTTAAGTACATTTATAAGAGGGATACATTTCTTTTTCAAAGTATATTTCGCGACATATAAACATGTTGTCACAAAGTCACCTGGCGGATGTTCGTATGAAATATAGCAAATTGAATATCAGTAGTTGCAATGGAAACCTTAGCTTTGCAATGAACTGAATACTTCCAGGTATATTTGCAATCAATACGAGCAAGAATATAAAATAGAAACTTCGATTACAATTTGTCTTTTAAAATAGGAAAATAAGGGAATCATGGCGAACGACGGACATAGAGCTCACTTCTAAGTGTTCATGCTTGGTATGCTGTCGTCGATTGAGCTAAAGCATTAAACTTACTTTAGTTATTGGACCGAAAGTCCCATAGATCATATCTGGTTGTATGACGTCATATCCCGGCTCGTATCGACTTCCGAGTTACAATGGCACGAATGTTGTATTTCGTCAAATTAGAGAGAGGTGCTGAGTCGTCTCATGTAGTTGGATGTACACTGAAGTAAGCTTTTCGCCATGAGGAATGAATTCACAATAGAGGTATTAATATACCGCCTGTGTGTGTGTGTGTGTACGTGTACCATTGATTGTATACGGTTGACGTTTGACGCCTCTGCGAATAGTGTCGAATATAAGATGGAACTGGACACAAGTAACAACACGTTGGCCTTGACCTCCATAATTCTAGCTAGAGTCTTATTCACAGTCTATGGTTCGTGTCTGTAATGTATGAAAGTTAAAATGTTTGTATATTTAAACAAATATAATTTTCTTTATCAATCTATCAGAGTAATGTTCTACGGTAGACAGTTAAGTATAATACCAATTAATCTATTGAAATTGCTGTATATAATAATTAAAGTTTCGATATTGCAGGAAAAGAAGTAAGTGTTCCTGACCAATTTATCCTTTTCAACAATGTTTACAAAAGACGTTTGCTACAAATGCTAAACAATATCACTCTGTAGTTAAATTTTCCAAATGTATCTTTTCTTTATATCATCCCAGTTATCCTTGCTATTATGAGCATTGTAGGAAAAGGTAAACACTCGGTCTTCTCACATGTTCAAACTGTCCGGGTGTTACATGTTGAACTTCAAACTGTCCGGGTGTTACATGTTGAACTTCAAACTGTCCGGGTGTTACATGTTTTCTCAGAAGTTTTCAAAGAGGTTGACTCCTAAGCAGTTTATTATGCATTGACTGTTGACAGTTATTCCGCTTAATTGCTAATAATAAGTTCAACATATTACCATCACAATATGCATCATGATCCTCGACAAAGGGAATAAATTCAATTCGTTTATAATTAAACTTGAACATCAAGTGTTCTTCGTCATAAAGCGATAAATCTTGTTGAGTTCGCCAATTTAGAATTAAGTAAACACAACGGATTGACATCGAATGTTAAATATAGTTGTCAGAAATGTGAACACACATATATGTCCAATTACCGAGGCGGATTTACCATTCACTTAATATTATTAAGTTTAGGATTCCGTCTGAAACCAGTATGACCAGTCATTTGACATGTGACACATCTTTAGCAAACATATTGTCCAAACTATGAAACATATTCTAAACTTATAGTATGCAATGTATATCTACAACCGTTTAATCTTGTCCCATGTCCGACAAAATTAGATCAGACGCTCTTAAAAACATCTAGATTAAAATATGGAAAGTTAGTAACTTACAATATGCAGTGTACAAGGTTTTAAAATCTGTACCCACCTACGACATATTTTCAGCAAAATCTGAATAAAAACTAGACAACTATTCGGTTTTCTTTCTATAATGAGCGTATGAATGTTTTAATGGAGATGAAAACAGTGTGGCCAATAGATAAATAGCACACCAGAGAAGGTTCTTCTTTGGAATCGAATAGAGATAAAAACATTGTAAAACAAGAGTATAAATGTTTAGAGAAACGGTGGGACAACAGTCACGATACAAGTCGCCCAACGTCACTTGACTATGTCAACAGTAGTCATGATACAAGTCGCCCCACCGTCATGTTATCTCTGTCGACAGCAGTCACGATACAAATCGTCCCACCGCCATGTTATCTCTGTCGACAATAGTCATGGTACAAGTCGCCCCACCGTCACGTAACTATGTCAACAGCAGTCACGATACAAGTCGCCCCACCGTCATGTTATCTCTGTCGACAGCAGTCACGATAAAAATCGTCCCACCGTCATGTTATCTCTGTCGACAGCAGTCACGATAAAAATCGTCCCACCGTCATGTTATCTCTGTCGACAGAAGTCACGATATAAGTCGCCGTCACCGACATGTTAACTCGGTCGGATTCTTTGCAATATAAGTAACAACCTCGATGTTTTTGTATCCAGTATAGATCATGATCAGCCATCGCATTTGCTCAGTCTGATTTGTTCTTTATTGTTCGCCAATTAGGCACAGAATGTTTCAATAAACTGAAAATAATTGTCCGTTCAAAATGATATAAAATAGATGTGCAAGCTTAAGGTTTTCATGCATCACATCTCATAAAGCAAACTACATGTACACGTATATAAATGCATTAACTCCTTCTCGTATTTTAATAAATATATAAAGCTTGAAATACTTTGTTATCGTCAAACACTTCGTCCGACAGCGCTACTTGAATAC
>JAUELF010285213.1:0-10265 GCA_031471495.1 Clinocardium nuttallii | reverse complement strand
GATCTGGCTGGTTTAAGAAAGGAACCAAGCTTTCATGGATATCTAACTACTGTATAAGTTTGATTGAGATACAATGACAATTAAAGACTGTATTTTGTTAACGAGAAATTGTTAACGGACGGATGCACGCACGCACGGACAACGGACGAATCACCACGACATAAGCCCTTCTGGCCTTTTGCCAGTAGAGCTAAAAATAGAAAATATCTATAAATTAATGGATAACCTATGCCTAAGAGTGGAAAACATTGTTGCAAAAGGAGAAATTTCTCGAAGACCTTGGTGCGAGGGGATAAAAATAAGGTCAGCTTACATAGAAATGTTCAGTAAACTGTCTTTCAAGCGATAATAATAACCCTTTCCCACATACAACAAACCTGCAGCAGAAAACTTTGAAATCATCCTTGCAAAAATAAGAATACCTCGAACATAATTGTTGAATTATTGAATAGACTCGAAAGCAGTGTGACAGGAGAAATTCCTTCTGTGTAACAATGTTTTCAATAGTCGTCTGATGCAGATTTGTTAGAAAGCGTCTTTGTGGGAAAGGGAGGATAAGTGTATGTAACTTTATACAACCTTTCATCTGCTGCAAATTTGTAGCATATGGAAGAGGATTGTATAAATTGATGATAACAGCAGAAACCGAAAACGTCAACAAAGGAGAACCTATTCAATGACAAGAGATGTTTGTCAAACATTATGCCCCCCTGAGCGCAATGTTGTCAGGAATATTTGGACAATTCTTGACCCAATGACCTCAAAATCAACTGGGGTCATCTACTAGTCACCCCAACCTCCTTGTCAATTTTGAGGGCCATGGGTGCAAGCAATGACGAGTTATCACTGGGACAAGCTTTTCAGGTTCAATATCACTGTGACCTTGACCTTTGACCCAATTACTTCAAAATCAATAGGCTCATCTACTGGTCACCCCCAGCCTCCACGTCAAGTTTGAGGACCATGGGTGACGGCAATATCCAGTTATCACTCGGACAAGGTTTTTGTGTTCAGGGTCGCTGTGACTTTGACCCAATTACCTCAAAATAAATAGGGTTCATCTACTGGTCAGGCCCAACCTTCAAGTCAAGTTTGAGGATCATAGGTCCAGGCATTGTTTAGTTATCACTCGGACAAGCTTTAAAGCAAGAGTCCCATGAGGGCCTATGCTCTACTGGCATGGATCTGGCTTGTTTTCGAAAGGATCAATCTGTCATCAATATTTAACTACCATCTAAGTTTGGTTAAGATCAGATAGTAAATGGAGGCTCTAGTCATGCAATGTCTGGATCTGGCTGAAAGGAACGTAGAGCTCTCTTCAACATTAAACTACTATCTTAGTTTGGTGAAGGTCAGTTGGTAATCGAAGGCTCTATTGTGTTCACAAGCTCTATTGTAGCAATTTTGACAATTTCAAGGGCCATAATCCAGTCATGCATGGGCGGATCTGGTTGGTTTTCGAAAGCAACCGAGCTATCATGGTTATCTAACTACTGTATAAGTTTGATCGAGATACAATCAAAACTAAGACCTGTATCATGTTAACAAGCTCTATTATAGCAATTTTGACAATTCCGTCATGCATGGGCGGATCTGGCTGGTTTTTGAAAGGAACCGAGCTCTCATGGATATCTAACTACTATATAAGTTTGATTGAGATACAATCAAAACTAAAGACTATATCGTGTTAATAACCTCTATTATAGCAATTTTGACAATTTCAAGGGCCATAATCCAGTCATGCATGGAGGGATCTGGCTGGTTTTCGAAAGGAACCGAGTTCTCAGTCTAACTACTGTATTAGTTTGATTCGTGTTTACAAGACATTGTTGAAGGACGGACGGACGCATCCTAGCACGACGGACAAAACGCCATTGCATAATAAGCCCTTCTGACTAGAAGAGCTAAAGAAACAGATCAGGCCCAACTGAGGACCATAGGTCCAGGCATTGTTGAGTTATCACTCGGACAAGCTTTGGTCTACAGATTGACCAACCGACTGACGGACGGACCAACCAACATGTGCAAAGCATACCCCTCTTCTTCAAAGGGGGCATAATTACATTCTCATACGTAGTCATATTCCAAATTTCAGTCTACTGCTGCAGATTTGTAGTGTATGAGAAAACATTGTACGAGATAACGAGGTGTGTCTTCTTATGGATGAAAATAATCAAAGACAAATATGAAATATTCAATAAATTTATTACAGTTCTTAACTGAAAAGCCTAGTTTGTAATAAAAGAAACCTTGTTGCATTAACAAGATATAACAAAAAAAAACACATAGCAAATACTTGAACATAGCATACATAAGATGACAATCAATTACACCATACAAAATTGGTTTATATTCAATGTACATTGTTCTGTATTTAAAGGGTAAAAAATTATCAATTTGTCCAACCATGTTGAGTCAAGTTGACTTCTTAATTAGCCAAACTTGTATTTAGCTTTTAAGCCTATTCTTGTTGATCAAGACATTTTAGGAAAGGAGAAAAACATTGGAAACAGTCCTTTTTGCCCTGTGTACTCGAATACATTTAAATTTGCAATTCTTTTTTATAATGAGATGACACTCACTGGATATATTTTGTACGCACTTACATTATGAACAATGTACATTGTGTATAAACGTATTTTGGAGACATACTGTAAGCTACTGATGTTCTCAAAAATCTATTGAAAACTGTTCTATATCAACCCTATAAAAGCAACAGTATTTCACTCTCTCTCTCTCTCTCTTATACAGACCACACAACCAGCTTTTGCAGCAAACAGAATTTGAAAACATTGTGGAAAGAAGACAATTTGTTCAAAATGAGCTCTTTAACCACAACATTTTCAAAATCGTCTGCTGCAGAGGCATCTTGTCTATATAAAGAAGCGAATTTAATACAGGTAAAAGGACTGCCTTTATACTATATGTATATCCATGAAATTCCGACTTTTATAAATGAATTAATTTAAATGGAGAGGAAACATCAACTAAAAGACAGAAAGTGAAGTTGAGAATTCGAAAGAGCTCCACATGTGAGCAGACTACTTTTGAAAACATTGTGACAAAAGGAGGAATTGCTCAAAACAAGCAATTTCTCTTTTTGCTATAATGTTTTCCACTTTTTTCAGTAATCAAACCTTCATTTCTAGAAATTTTCTGAATGTTTGCCTAGATGTTTTCAAAGTTGTCTGCTGCAGATTTGTTGTATGAAGAAAAGCGTGAAAAAGGTCATGGTTTAGGTAGATTTTCACAACCAACCCAATTACAGGTCATATTAACACATACATCCCTCTAACATAGCCCAGTAGCTGACAGGAGAACAAGTACTCTGCGTTGTAAACATTCACAGAATACAATATAACACTTTCCCACATGTAGACGCACCTGCAGCAGAAAACATTTGTGGCAAAAGAAGCCATTGCTCACAATGAGCAGTTTCTCTTTTTCGCAACAACGTTTTTTTCAACTTTTCAAAAAGTAAACTTTTAACCTTTAGAGATTTTCCATACTTATATCCCAAGATGGTTGCAAAGTCGTCTGCTGCAGATTTGCTATTTGAGGGAAACTGATATTGGTAGTAGAATTTTGATAGAGAGTTGCAAAATTTTACTTCCAATATAAACTAGAGCTATCACTGAATGTGTTACTGACCGACCGACCAACCAACCACAGGGAGACTCCAATATACCCCACTTCAAACTTCGTTTGGTATAGGGGTATAAAAATGTTCCTCATCTGGTTGTGTTGTTTTTTTTAAAAGCAGAAAAACAAAATAAAAATATAGTATGAAGATAACAAATAAATATAACTGTATGATGTTGCAACTCATTTTCCAGAATCTAACAATTTGTACTTTTGAAGTACAAGGGTTGCATGTAATGTGTATTTTGTGGAAGAATACGAAGGTCATCCAATAAAAAGTGAGACTGGTTGACTGTCCGAGAAAATAAACACAGCTGTGTCATGAAACTTAGCATGGTAACACTTCACAACTGAACATAGTTTTGGCACCAAATGAGGTAACATGGTTACATCACCCTGCACGTCATTCCGTTAATTCAGTCTAGCTACTAATTGGATGACCTTCACAGAAGATTTTGAACATAAAAGCTGAAAAACATAAACAAAAACACAAAGAGTCACCGGAAAAATATATAACTACTTATACACATTTGTACAGTATATTGAAATGGAAAAAAATGGAGAATTTCCCATAATTAACAATAAACCTATGCATACATTTCAACTATATTAAATTCCACTTTTTCCCTGATTTAACCCTTTCCCTGATACAGATGACGTTGACCCTCTTGCAGCAGATAACTTTTGAAACATTGTGAGAAAATGCTTGAAATGAGCAATTCATCCTTTTCTGATGTGTTTAACCACCATATGAAAGTATAGTTTTAGTTTTATTCTTAAGACATTTCCAAATCAGAAGATACCAAAGATTCAGGTAAATGGTTTAACCCTTTCCCACATTCAGATGCTTTTTTTGTGCATCTCTGCAGCAGACAACTTTTGAAAACAATGTTGCTCATATTTAATTAGCTCTCAAATCATTTATAGAGATTTTCCATCTTTTTGTAAATCGTCTGCAGCAGATTTGCTGTATGTGGGAAGATGTTAATTCCTCTTTTTGTCCGAATTTAATAGCTTTTTTGTCAATCACATAAATTTCCAAATATCAAATAATTCTCTTCAGCAAAATTGATTCAAATATATTTTAGTAATGCCAACCAACCAATCAAGCTTATTGCTTAACCATTTAACTAAGTAGAAAACATTTCCGTACATGCAGAAATGTTTTGACCCATCTGCAGAAAAGAAAATTTGAAAAGATTGCGAAATAGCTCACACTGAGCAATTTCGTGTTTTGCCACTATGTTTTGATAATTATTCATTCATATATATAGATTTGCCATACAGTGACACTTATGCCTAGCTGTATTTCTAGTCATCTGCTGCAGACTTTTCGTATGCGGGAAAGAAGCAGATGGTATTTATACTTTTCCCATCATTTTTTCATTAGTCTTTTCATTATATCAGCTTAAGGATTAAAGGCAATCCATATTGAAATAACATGCATACCAACTTCAAATCCATCTGCAGCAGACACCTTTTGAAAGCATTATGGCAAGAGAAGAAATTTCTTAACATGAATAATTTCTCCTTGCTGCAATGTTTTCAACTTAGCCAATAATTCTTAATCTTTGTTCATTCATGAAAATTTACATATTTTTGCCTCAATGTTGATTGCTGCAGACTTGTTGCATGTGCAGAAATGGTTTGTTATTGATGTATTGACTGTGAGCACTCCTATGATATGATAGGGGAGTTTTTAATCAACAATAAAAGCACTCTAATGTAGGTTTTGATGATCAAAATAATAATTTACAGTATGTAACATATATTAATGAAATGAACTGTATTCTCATGTAACCCTTTACCCCCTTATAGATGCTTTTTGACACCGCTGAAGCAGACAACTTCAAAAATATCTAGTCATAAAGTATGGTCAACCACTAAAAATGAAAGTTTTATCCTTGAATCAAGTTTAAAACATCGTGGCAAAAGGAAAAATTGTTCGTTGTAAGCAATTTCTCCTTTTGCCACAATGTTTTATAAAGTTGACTGCTGCATAGGCACCGGCAAGTGTCTGTATGTTTAGTTAATATAGTATATTATGGAACATTTGGTCAACCCTATGGTCAAATGAAAATACAGATTCCATTTAGAAAGTAAGAAAATCCTTGTTTCCAAGGTTACAGGTAAGATCATAATGTAACCACTACATTCACAAATGTTATGTCTTGGTTGATTCACAAAGCTGTATAGGTTCAACTATATATCTTTCTGATATAGACACAATTTAGCAGCCCCTGCAGCCGAAGAATTGAAACTATTTTGGAAAGCAGAAAAGTTGACTCATTTGGAGCATATTCTCCCCTTTTCCACAATGTTTTTGACTTGGAATCAACACTTAAATTCCCGTTTTTCAAGTGAAAAAATCTTCCTTGAATGTTTTCCATTAAGGCAGCTCTAAAACTAACATATCAGGTAAACAATTAACAGTTACAATAAAATCCAAAATGCCATAGAAAGTATGTGTACATTCAACAATGAGATGAGGACAAAATGCTAATAAAACATGACATATGCAAGTGATTCCTGCCATTTTGTCAGTTACCAAGGAAACATTATTATATCAATTATCATTTAAACACACAGAATTGGGTTACGATCCGGAGTGCCGAAACTTGGTACAAACAAATCACTATAAAGAAATAGTGTGTAAAACTACTGGCCTTTTGTCAGAACTAAAATTCGATACAATGTACACGCTCATCATACCCATCAACAACAACAATTTCTGTAGACAGGGTGAAAAGGGAACTTTTATTATTTTTCAATATAGAAGTGTGTTGAAGAAGAGTGGAAACAGTTTGAGAAAGGAATGTATGTGTTGCATGCCAACAGCTATATAGCCAAATAACCCTTTCCCACATACAACATATCTGCAGCAGACGACTTTGAAAAGATCTTAACAAAAATATGGAAAATCTATATATATGGAAGTATAATTATTGAAAAGAGTTGAAAACATTGTGGCAAAAGGAGAAATCTGCTCATTATGAGCAATTTCTCAAAATGTTTTCAAAAGTCGTCTGCTGAAGAGTCGTCAAAAAGCGTCTGTCTATGGGAAAGAGTTAACTTTCATTTGAAAACACTGTGATTACATTAATGAAGGTTCTTTCACAATGTTTTCCCGGTTTTTGATTTTTTTTTTTTTAAACATTCCAAATAAGTAATTTTTACAACAAAGATAATTGATATGTTAATTTATTTTTTTCTCCTTTCCTGATGCAGATAATTTATACAGCAGACAACTATGCAAGCTGCCATAGACATGAACTTCTCAAGATGGGCACAATTCTGCTTCAACCTTTTCAAAAGTTGTCAAATGCAGGAAAATTTCAGGTGTTAAAAACTCTGCGGATTGTACTGAAAATTACTATCTTCCACAGTAACTTTACAAGCATATTTCCTGGAAAAAAGTTGAAAACTTTGTTGTAAAACGAAAAATTGCTTGTTTTGAGCAATTTCTCCTTCTGTCACAATGTTTTCATATGTTGTCTGCTCTAGGTGTAAGAAAGTGTCTTTGAGAGTTAATTCTAATGGACAAATTTACAATCTGCATATTGGGTATATCCCTTTGCCATATTTAGTTAATCTGTAAAAACTTTTAAAAGATCTACACACAAAAAATGGAAAATGTCTATGAATAAAATTAAAATTATCGGATAAGAGTTAAATCAATGTGGCAAAAGAGTAATTTTGCCTTTCGGCATAGTGGGGTGTTGTTTTAAATTGTTATGCATGTGGGTAAGGGTTAATGGTAATGTAACAATGTGCAGTGATCACTGTTTACAAACAACACCTATCATCTCTCGGAAGACTATGTAGAGTTGGAGAAACATCATGGTGTAAGCAAATTTTCTCACATACAAAAATCTGCAGCAGACGTCTTTGAAATCGCCTTCGCAACCATGATTGAAGGTATAATTACTGAAAAAAGTTGAAAAACTTTATGGCATATTGAGATAATACTCTCATCCTTTTGTCATCTGCTCACGTGAGGGAAAGGGTTAAGATATCAGCACAGATATAAGCACAAATTTCCCTAATAAGATTTGTGAAGCAAAACTGATTCATTAGAAAACAAAAAGGTATAACGAAATTCTTTCTAACATGTAGATGCATTTCATCTATTTCAATCCTTTTCTACTTTTGTCACAATGGAATTGAAGATTTCTGGACAAAGTTTTCTACAGTAGATTTTTTGTTAGTATGAAACAGTTAAAATATAAATCAATTTAGTGATATTTTGGCAATTGTGCACAACTGTTTTTCCAAAGCAATTTTTTTTCTTCTCCTTTTCAATTATTTTCAGTAAAAAAACATTTTCATTTTTCGAGATTCTCCATATTTATGCCCCGATGTTTTCAAAGTGGTCTGCTGCAGATTTATTGTATGGGGAAAGGGGGTTTAAATAGTAATATTCACAACTTATTTAAAATGAGGCTAAGGCTCTCATTAACCCTTTCTCACATGCAGAAGACTTGGAAAACATTCTGGTAAAAGAAGCAATTGCTCCTTTACCACAATGTTTTCAACTCTATAATTAAACTCTCGTTTATAGAGATGTTCCTAACTTTTGCTCAAATAGTCGTCTTCTGCAGATTTGGTGTATGCTAAAAAGAATTAAGAAACATGTATGAAAATAGATGTTATTTAAAAGAAACAACAATCCTCCTTTCTGAACAAATGACAATTGTTTAACCTTCAATGTTTGCCCTATTGAATGTCATTTATACTCATTAAATACCTGTTTAAACTTATGAACCCCACATTTGAAAAATACAAAACATTTTATTAAGGTTTTAAATTCCATTTTCATGATAAATGGAAACTAGTATTTCCAAGAAATAGTCAAAATGCAAAAAGTATTCATTGCTAAATAATTTACCAGTACAGTCAATTCCATTTTATTGAAACCCGATTCTTATTTGAAGACGAGAGTTAAAACACAGATTTGTCAAAGAATAAAGGTGTTCTCTAAATTGCAATACATTTTTCACAATTATCCCATTCCAAAATACAGATGCAATAAATATTAATGCATCAGCACTTTATATGCTATTATGTTTTCAACTTCATTCAATAAATTATTTTTATTTCTAGAGTGTGTCCATACTTGTGTTAAGTAGCTTTTTAAGTTGTATTCTGTCTGTTTGTTGTATGTGAGAATGGGATAGCTAGGTCAACATAACAATTTGACAAGTGTATACACATTAATTCGTAGATCTGACATACATATGCCCTATGTCCAGCCAGACACAATTCTATGACACTTATATAAATAATGTAAAATCTTCCTTCATCAAAATACACACAGTCACATGTCTCCTCCTTTTTAAGCTTATAATTATAAAAACATTCCCCTGGTGTAGATTACTTTAGAAGCCTCTTGCAGACATATATGTTAAAGCAAAAAAAGGAGAGGGGAGCAAATAGCCTAAAAAGAGCTACATACAAATTATACTTCCAAATTATAAGATATGCATGAACAATATTTTCCGATTTAATTTTGAAAGCCGATCTAAAATTATCACATCAGATAACCCTTTCCCACCTGCAGACGCAATGGCAGCAGACAACTTTGAAAACATTGTGGCCAAAGAAAAATTGCTCATGATGAGCAATTTCTCCTTCGGCCACAATGTTTTTAACTTTATTTAACAATAAAGTCATCTTTTATGGAGATATAAGGTTTTTGTCACTTTGTTTTTTTAAATATCTGCTGCAGATGTTTTGTATGTGGGTACCAGGTTAAAAGGTTTCAATTTCCCCATTACAGACACATTCTAGGGTGTGTACAGCATACATGTTTTAAAAACATTCTGGCAAAAAGTGGATATTGCTCAATTCTTTTCCATATTTTTGCCAAGCTGTTTTTAAAATCATCTGCTGTAGATAGATTTGTTGCATGTGGGGAATAATTTTAAAGCAAGTAAGGAAGGACATGTGACGTGTCTCATCAGCAAAGAAAAACCTACAAAACCGGGGAAAATTCATACATGGTCTTCACCATATAAAACAAACAAAAATTATGATCTAACACAGGTACAAACAAACAAAATCTTTCTCTAAGTATTTCAAATTATTGCATTTAATCCATTCAAATCATAGTCCGATCTTTGAGTTCATTTCCGCACAATTTTCTTTTTAACTCTTTCCCTCATACAGACGCTTTCTGAAGCCTCTGCAGCAGACGACTTTTGAATACAATATGGCAAAAGAAGAAGCAATGAGACAAGCAATTTCTCCATTTGCAACAATGTTTCCATCTTTTTTTCAGCTATTATACAATGTCATGCAGTTATAAGAGATTTTCCACATTTTTGTCTAGAAGTTGTCTGCTGAAGACTTATTGTATGTGGGAAAGGGTTAACCAATATCAAATCAATGGGAGTGGAAATAAAGGAGCAGTGCTTTACAAAAAACAACATTCATGCCTTTGCAACCCACATCCAGATCAATCTTCACATCAACAAAATTAGTCGAAGAAGGTTTTCAAGAAACGTCCTTGACTAACACTGTGCATTTTGAAAAACCCTTTCCCTCATACGACAATTATGCAGTAGACGACTTTGAACATAATTTGTCAAAAAATGGAAAATCTCTATAATTGAATGGATAAC
>JAUELF010285202.1:0-10265 GCA_031471495.1 Clinocardium nuttallii | reverse complement strand
CTGCGCTGTCCGTCCCGCGAATAAACAAACATAATGACATCTGCGTGGTGTATCGACTAGATCAGCCTGCGCTGTCCGTCCCGCGAATAAACAAACATAATGACATCTGCGTGGTGTATCGACTAGATCAGCCTGCGCTGTCCAAATAGACTGATCCGGGACGATACATTCAATCTCAGGGGGTTAGAGGTATAGAGTAATGATTCCTGAAACAGACAATCCACACGAGGCGAAAAGTGACTGCCCGTATTAGCCTGCCCATTATGCTTAGGCTGATCAGGGTCGACATTTTACGCAGAGACCACATTGTTTGTTTTTATCGCGAGACGGCTCATATGTAGTTCTTACAAGCCTTAGGAATCTCTCATGACCGAATGGTTAGCTTCGGGAAATTGGAACCATGCGTCTCGGGTTCGAGCCCAAGCGCGGCGGTCATTGTGTTTTGCCTAGTATTGGTAAGTTACACAGGAAACATATATAACTGTTCCGTCGTCATGATATAACTGAAATAATGTTGAATATGATGGAAACGCCGAAATGAATTCGTTTTACTCAATTATACAATTATTATACATAATAAGCACATGTAGTTTTAATTAGATTCGATGACTTATTAGCGGGAATTGTACATTCGGATCAGTCTGCGCAATTACACTGGATGATCTAAATCTTCACGATCGCGATTGTTCTAAGTTTGAGTCCATTAGAGTTCCTCAATCGCATCCCAGTTTTTATCACTGTTATTTTACCGCATATACTTTCGGCTGACTGTCTGTTAAAATACAGTGCAATAAACGAGTCGTGTGAAGTTATAAACGAACCTAATTAGCCAATAATCAAATTTGGTTTAACCAAAAGCGTTAGCATTGCTGCAATCTAACTCTACCATGCTCTATTTGTACTATTGCTAGTCTATAATTATATATTCATGTCTATAACCAGAATGCATTGTTGTATCAATAATTATACCCGCCCAGGTACTACGAATTAAACATCATCATTCTCAACGTATATTTTGTGTATCATTTATATCCAGGATTAAATATACCATCATAACATAACATACCATAACGAGTTAATTTATCCTTTGAAGGGTGCAAAAGACGCTGCATATGTTTAAGTCATTATTGATTTCTGACCCGTGTTCACGCAGCATACAACCTGATCTAAGAACTTTAAAATTGTTTTCAAAATTGTTTTCAAAAGTCAGGAAATAGTTTGTGTTAACCAATCAAAAGTCAGGAAATAGTTTGTGTTAACCAATCACTTATCGCGAGTCCACTGTACATGATCTATTTACATAAACTTGGGTTAACCCATTCCCACATATAGACGCTGTCGGACGCCTCTGTAGCAGACGAATTTAGAAAACACTGTGCATGATGAGCAATTTCACATTGTGCCACAATGTTTTCAACTATATTCACTAAGTATACCTGCATTTATAGAGATATTCCATATTTCGATTTCTGTTTTGAAATTCGTCTGCTACTGATTCTAATGTGGGAAAGGGTTAAAGTTGAAAATCAGGGCCGGCTTTTAACAAAATGTGCGTAAGGTTTAATTTCGTTTAAAGTCAATTACACGTGGCATATGCAGTCTAAATAGCATAATTAATCTAGCGGTAATTATTGCCCTGATTCAATCGATAGTTTAAAACCGTAATTTGTTGGATGTTGTGAGAAATCTCTGCTTTTCCCACGATAGATAAGCAAACGAATCTAAAACTATCAGTACGAGTATTTGTAAAGACCTCTTTTTTTACATGAAACGCCCGTACGATACGAGACACTTTAATCTGTTCCTCCTCTAGATACATTATGACGCATCTGCAGCAGACAACTTTTGAAAACTTTGTGACTCAAGAAGAATTTGCTCAACATGAGCAATTTCTCCTTTTGCCACAATCTTTTCAACCTTTTTTCGGTAATTATACCTTCAGTTTTTGAGAGTTTTCCGTAGTATATCTTGAGTAGATGTTTTCAAGGTCGTCTGCTTCAGATGTGTTGTATGTGGAAAATGGTTAAACGTTCTAGTTACCTGGTTTACCCTTCCCATTGATTACATGAATCGCTCTGCATCCACGTCACACGTATGATTAACATTGTTAATACGGTGAAAATAACTCGAAAAGCAACAACTGATTTACCTGGATTGTTTTACTGTTATAATACTTTGATCAGCTAGCTGTTCATTGTTCATCAATGAAACTAATGCCTAATTTCACTTAATATGTATCCGTTTTATGAGGTAAAGGATACAACCAGTGAGAATGAACTGTTAACATCGTTCTGACGGTTCATAACTTGAGTAAATCTTCATAAGTAAGGTTAACATTCCACGCTAGAGCGTGTACCTGTTTGTAAAATGGGGGCGAAATTTTCGAAAATCTCCGGAAGTTGCACGGAATTATGTGAATCAATAAACGGCGTTTCGGCTCCAGGGCTAACGGTCAGCGATTGTCTCCGTTACCATGCCGAACACACGCCGCATAAAAACGGATTTGTGTTTGTTTCAACGGACGGATCGCGTGAGGCTATTACATGGAAAGCACTGTATGACACTTCCAGAAAGATGGCGGATTATTTAATCGGTAGTGGAATAGGGAGAGAAGAGATTGTGGCATTAAGTATGAGAACGTGTCCGGAATGGTTGTATGTTTTGTTTGGTGCCATTTTAGCAGGAATACGTGTGGTCAGTCTGGTATTTACTTACAAGGACGGAAGTGACGTCATGGCGTTAATGGAAAACTTGAAAACATGTTCTATTATATTTCTCGACCCCGATGTAGAAGACGGACACTGGAACATTCTGAGCAGCTTAACTGAAAGCGTTAAAAGTGATGGGACAGTCGAAAATTCAAAACTGACTGGACTGAAACGGGTTATCTTCAGATATCCCCCATCGGAGAGACAGGATGTCAAAACAATTCAACATATACTGACGTCAGAATTAGACAAACAGACGTTACCTGTGGTAGACGAGAATGATGCCACGTACTTGTTTCAGACTTCGGGCAGTACTGGTGTACCAAAACTTGCACTGCACACACATAAGTCATGTATGGTATACGTACGAAACGTCCATAATGATGTGTTTCCATACGACGATATTCACTTTAACGACCGACCGTTCACGTGGATTGGGGGATTTCCCTTTAATGTCGTCACAGGTCAAACAAGGGTCACTACACCTAGTGTGTACACGTCACCACTACAGCGACTGACGTTCTTCGTTGACGTGGTGAAGAAAGAACGGTGTACCTCTGCGTTGCTGTTGCCGCCGTTGATTCTGCATTTAATGACAATGAAGGTGTGTTGCTTTGTCTTTTCTTTTGCGTAAATAATTATGTTTTTTTCCAATGTCCCTATTACACATGTACCTTGATTTCCGTTACTTCAAACAACGTACCTATAAAATGTTCTCGAATCGGCCAGACGTTATTTCCGATGATTGATAAACGTGAAGTTACCTGGGCAGAATGGTGTTTACAGTACAGGTGTGAGCAAGGAGAAAGCCAGGAAACAAACGTTTGGTGTGAACATATGGCCGTGGTATAACTGAAATATCGTTGAAAAAGGCATTTAACTCCAATTAACCAATCAGTCGATCGACATGTTCAATTCATGCTGTAATAAAACTATAAATTGTATAAGTTATTTAAAGTATTAAATTTATATCGATGTTGACAAGTATTTAATTGATATCGATGTTGAACTTCATTACATCTGATAAGTTTCTGTTTTCATTTTCTATATAAGGAACCTTTCCGGTAATCGCCGCCAAGTATGCAAACAACGTGCATGTCATTTAGTGGATCTCGACTTTCAGAGGTTATAACGGACTATGCTTTATTTTGCAGGACCAATTCGACTCGAACTGGCCACTAAAGACCGTCTTAACAGGCGGGATGCCTGTCACCGAAATGTTCGTGAAATGTGTTGGAACCATGTGTAAATACCTCGTGGTAGTTTATGCGTGCACGGAAGCCTACGTCGTGTCTTGTCTGGTTGTAGAAGACTCGGCCAAGTTCGTTGACTTCTCTTGTGGTACACAAGTACCTCTTGGTGCGATAAAGATTGTAGATGAACAGGGTAACATTGCCCCGATTAATCAGCGTGGTGAAATACGTGTGAAAACCGAGGCTCTGTTCACGGCATACTTCAACGAGGAAGAGAAAACGGGCAAGGCATTTGCTGATGGCTGGTTTAAAACCGACGATTTGGGAAGAATGGATGAATATGGTAATCTTACCGTCGAAGGAAGGAAATCTGACGTGATAATTACTGGTGGTATGACTGTGACGCCTTCTATTCTAGAAGCAGCAATGAAAACGTGTCCTGGCGTTGAAAACGTCGTCATTGTTGGCATTTCGGATGACGTCATGTATCAACTTATCTGCGCATGCGTTATCAAAAGGCCCGGGTCCGATTTAACGGAATCCGACATGAAAATGTTTTGCGAAGGGCTTCACACCGAGAAGACGGGTTTATTTAATGTTCTTCCGAAGTATTACTTAATTATGGATACATTTCCGGAAACATACACTGGTAAAGTATCGAAGAAAGAACTGACTGAAATTGCGACCAACATGATTAAACATTGAACCCCTATGCGATTTATGTGGTTATTCCGTTAAACACTTTCCTATATATTGACGCTTTCTGACGCATCTGCAGCAGACAGCTTCAGTGTGTGTATACCACGTGACTTTGACGTAACAATGCTACGGCTGAGAGCAATATTTTACTTCGGTTTAGAAGTAAAAACAAAGGTAACTTATTTATTTCTTCATCATTTTTACGTCGCTTACAGAGCCCTATCTCCGTTTTTTTACGGAACTTGATAAGTGGTTTAGTTTCTTCCAAACACTTCGACAATTCTTTTCTCAATTTATTAAGATTGTCGACAACCGGAGCCTTATCTAAACTGGATTGTTTAGAACATGTTCGTCGAAGTGTTTAGAAAAAATTAAACCACCAATCAAACTTCTGTAAACTAACCCGGAGATAGGACATTGTAAGCGGCGTAGATTGCGCCATGTTTCATTTAAAAGGGTGAAGAAATAGAAAAGTTGCCATTGTGTTTTTACTTCTTATCAAGAGCAATTATTGCTGTCTGACGATGCAAAAATGACGTCAAAAGTCACGTGGTATACACGCACTGAACTTGTTTAGTGCAGTGTGTAGACTCTTTAAAAAAATAAAAAAATATGAACATATATTTTAAGAATGTCTCCATTTCAACCAGACGAGGGAGCAATTACTTAACAATATATTACACACTTTTGAAAGGGACAACGCTATGTACTTAATCAGATTCGGAAAGGATGATTTTGCTCGTGTTCTACTAGGCGTAATGACGAACGTTTCATTGCGCAAAACTATGAATTCTACAGATGTGTATTAATATGTGTAAGAACCAATGTATCAGCATATGAGTTACAATAAAACAGGTAATGTTGATACTGTAATATCAACACATCATAACCAGTACTTTAACTAGTGTGCATGTATATAGTGTAGTTTATCTTGATGGTAATTAAACGCCCTTTAGGAGGAAGAATAAATATATAAAAAATGAATAAAATATAAAATAATTATACCTCCCTTTATAAAATGTTCAAAGTCGTCTTTTGGATATTTGATGGTTGTTTGTTGCCCTCGGGATATTCCTTCCAAGTTCAAATAAAAGATATGCTCGTGTCTAATTGTATCTAATCCTGATTAATTATGTTCTCAGACGCGTCACCAAGAAAGCGGGTTCTCTAACTGATCGATTACCAGTATGCGTACGAGTAGTTCGATATGTGTTTACTCTCGCATATGTCCTAATATTGAATTTCTGGGAACCAAACAGAATGTTTCCGAAAAAAACTTATCTCTATTCGATAAAATGTTTGTATACATCTTTTTAACGGTTAACTGGAATAATTTATTTTGAATTCAAGCTATTAATTTGCTGTTATACCTTTAATATAACAGCAAATACCTAGCTAAATTATTGACCATGTAAACAATTCAAAGTGAAAAAGAAGTATGTACTATGCCAAATGAATGTCTTCTCTAAATAAAGCCTTTATTATTATTATGTGTATTATTACACTGTTTTCAGAAGTCGTCTGCTGCAAATGCATCAAAATAGGCCCGCGAGTGGCAACATGGTTTACTTCCGGTAATCGCTCTCGTTAAAGGTCAGACTTGATTACCATGACGTCACGACGTGTTTAAGACTCCCCCAAAATCAGGAAGATGAATACGAGTCTCAAAGAAGTAAACGGTGATTAGAAGAACATAGCTCTCAACAACGTGAGAATTGTATAACCGTATCTTTTGCTAAATTGTATGTTTTTACAACCGTCGCCATTATACGCATTAAACTGTCCAATCATGCAAAACATCTGCAGCAGACGACTCCGAAAACATCTTATCAAATTCATTGACAATCTCTACACATAAAGGTTTAATTACTCGTTTGAACAATTTCCCATTTTGTCGATATGTTTTAAAACATCGTCTGCTGCAGCGGCGTCAGAAAGCGTATAAATGTGGGGAAATGGTTGATCTTTTCCCACATGCAAACATTCAACAGAAGGCGACGTTTACATCATTTAGACAAACTATGGACACTTTCTACAGACAGTCAGACAGGCATATACTTTAGTTCCGTACCAGGTCACAAAATAACAACATGTTAAATACATACAATAGTTTAATACAATAGGCAATGGGTGCTTTTAATTATACATACTATGAAGCTTATAGTATATAGAACTACATAATACAATTTAAAAACATGAATATTTCATTATAAAATAAGGGAAGGAAAAATAATAACAAATAAAGAGGTGGAAGGCTTCAGTTTATGTTCGAAATCAAGTTTAAATTTATACAACACTTTCAATGTAATTTAACTGTTTATCTGATATTGCCTTTCGAGCGTGGTCTACTTTGTAAGCATATTGGACTACATGTTTAACAGTTGTGAATGTAAGATAATAATGAGGATGCCAAGTTAATATCATTTTGAGACAAATGTCTTCAGCAATTTAACCCTTTTCTCATTAGATTGCTGCAAAGGTGGCCAATGTTGCCATTAACAGGGGAAAGTTAAAATTACTTTATATCGCATGCACATCACAAAGTGTCTGTTTTTTGGTTTTATTGACAAATAATAATTGAACGTGGCTTACTTCCGGTAATCTCTCTCGTTAAAGGTCAGACTCGATTACCATGACCTCACAACGTGTAAAATCAAGCAGATAAATACTCAAGAAGTTTTAAGCATTTAAAGACTTGATATTATTTGGAAACGGGGTAAACGGTGATGAGGTGAGCTCTCAGCGTGAGAATCGTAGAAGCGAATCTTTTGCTGAATTTCCTTTTTTAAACCGTCGCCATTATACGCATTAACCTTTTCCGTCATGCAAAAATTCTGCAGCAGACTTTGAAGAAAAACGTCTCAGGAAAATCATTGACAATCTCTACAAATGAAGATTTAATTACTAAAAGAAGTTGAAAACATTGTGACTCAATGAGAAATCGCTCGTTTTGAACACTTTCCATTTTGTCGATATGTTTTAAAACATCGTCTGCTGCAGCGGCGTCAGAAAGCGTATAAATGTGGGGAAATTGTTGATCTTTTCCCACATGCAAACATTCAACAGAAGACGACGTTTAACATCATTTATTCAAACTATGGACACTTTCTACAGACAGTCAGACTGACAGACAGACAGACATACAGACAGACAGACAGACATACAGCCAGACAGGCATACATGCATATACTTTATTTCCGTACCAGGTCACATAGTAACAACATGTTAAATACATACAATAGTAAAATACAACAGTCAATTGGTACTTTTAATTATACATACTATGAGGTTTTTAGTAAATAGCTCAAAAATGCATACACAAGTTTGTATGTCGTTTTATAGTAATCAAATACAGTTTCATAGCGAACCAACGATATCATGACTACAGCCAACAAACGTACGACATAACTAAGTAGGCCTATGTACGAATTCGACAAACATACAGTAAACATATAGGACAGTAATTTATTTCACCGAAATCAGGACCTGTACACCTGTTATCTGGTTAAAATACCACATGGAGAAAAAAAATTGACCAAGTTTTCACATTTTGTAGCAAATAAAACTTCGAAGTCATATTTGGCATACAAACAGAACATATATTTTTCATAAGGATAAATATTATTAAAACGTGTAGTGTATTAAAATATTTATCTATTGCAATAGAAGAATGTTTAAATTTCCAGTAAATATCTTTGTTATTATCATATCTTAAATATTTTTGAGTTTTACAAATGTTGGGACGGGTGATATTTCAGTAAACAACTAAGTTAACGTTTAAATCCGAGTTGTAACTCTGTCATTTTGTTTGCAAATGTCATAATATCGTCCGCGATACATACTTTTAGTAGAGTCACTGGCATTAGTTTCACGTGCATTTAATTCGTTGTTGTAGTTTTGTTACTAAATAAGATTGTCATGGACGGACATAAAGGCTATAAATGCATTCACTACTGGCGTCTTTACATTTGTATTTGATTTTGCTCATGTTTACTAAAAAGGAAAAAGTAATGAATGTTAAAATAGATGATTTATTAGTTTTAGGGAACGGTAAATAGTGCATTTTTGATCAGTGAATTTCAGATAGTTTATTGAATCGATAATCTTATTTGGATCATATATGGATAAGTTATATTCGGGGGTGAGTATTCTTATGTTTATATTATACTCTTGGATAAGTTATATTCGGGGGTGAGTATTCTTATGTTTATATTAATGGGAATCACAGTGTCTCGTTTTGTGTAACTATTTACATGTTCAGTAAGGTATTAACCCTTTCCCACATACAACGAATCTACAGCAGACGATTTTGAAAATATACCAGAAAAACGATTGGAAATGAAAGTACAATACTTGAAAAGATGTGTAAACATGGCGATAAAATGAAAGGATTATTATTTAATATTAAAATCAAAAACGTTGTGGCAAAATGAGATATTGCTTACTAAGAGCGATTTCTTATATTGCTAGAATGTGTTTCAGAAAGTCGTCTGCCGCATATGCGTCAAATTGCGTCTACAAGTGGGCTGACTAACTACCGGATATACTTTTCGTTAAAGGTCAGACTAATTACCATTTGCTCGTGTGATTTAGACTCGGCATCAAGAAGGGTTAATACTATCCCGCATGTATAGAGAATTTTATTTGCAGCAGACGACTATGGAATCATGGCTCGTTTTTTCTCATTATGTCACATTTTTTTCAACATTTTCAGAGGCATCTAATTTGGGAAAGGTTTAGAACTTAGTTCTCTTGAGACTGTGATAAGATGAGCAAAGTTCTCAAACATGTGAATCGAAGAAGTGTAAGTTTTTCTAAATTTCCCTTGACTTCATACCGTTGCCCTCATGCCTATACCCTATGAGAACTTTATATAAATACAAGGACTCTTATTTAAAAAAAACATTGTGGCAAAAGGAGAAAATATATATTTTCCCCACAATGTGTTTACAATTCGTCTGCTGCAGAAAGCATCTGTATGTGGGAAAATAAAGTTAACAGTCATTTGTGTTACTGAAAGGTTAAACAATTACTGTAAACATGACTTGACATTTACAATGGCATTCAGTGTTTGTTGGTTTAATCTGCTTCCATCACCAGATCCTACTGCGCTAAACAGAGGTAGTATAAACTACTGTTCGAATTCTAAAACATGTTTTTATCATTTATTTTCTGGTTACATTTCCAAGTATTTAAATTCAATCTTCCACCAGCTGCAATTTTATTCTCAAAGTCAATTGTTATCTTGTTAGACATCTTTAAAGGCATCTCAGAAAATTTGTTTTCGAATCCCTTGATGAGCGGGTTCTGCCTTTCGGAATTTTCCTCACAAACTGTGCGAGTACTGGTTATACGTGTCTCCAGGAAACAGACATCGAGCGTGATAAATGAATATAAACTTTAACTGGTTATACGTGTCTCCAGGAAACAGACATCGAGCGTGATAAATGAATATAAACTTTAACTGATTATACGTGTCTCCAGGAAACAGACATCGAGCGTGATAAATGAATATAAACTTTAACTGGTTATACGTGTCTCCAGGAAACAGACATCGAGCGTGATAAATGAATATAAACTTTAACTGATTATACGTGTCTCCAGGAAACAGACATCGAGCGTGATAAATGAATATAAACTTTAACTGGTTATACGTGTCTCCAGG
>JAUELF010285191.1:0-10266 GCA_031471495.1 Clinocardium nuttallii | reverse complement strand
GGGGGGGGAATTCTGAACAGCATACTTAGTAAGTAAATAAAAGTAGATGCTGCAACTATTCAGTCCTAGCGTCAACATGCGTAAGATGTATATGGAAAAGGGTTAACCCTTTCCTTCATACGATGCCTTCTGACGTCTCTACAGCCGACGGCTTTTTTTAAAACATTGCGACAAAAGAAGAAATTGCCCCAACGAGCAATTTCTCCTTCTGTCACCATGTTTACGACTCTGTTCAAATATTACAGACTTTCATTTAAAGGGAGCTTCCCATTTTTTCCGGGTATGTTTTCAAAGTCGTCTGCTGCAGATCTATTGTATGTGGGAAAGGGTTAAGGGCATCAGTCAATAAGTCAACATGTAGATACGGATACATACTGATGTGTATTTATTTGAACCTTGTTAGCTATAAGGGGCATTTTTACAAGTCTATGTTAACATCAATGCATATTCGTTAAACCCATGGATCGTCAGTTCTCTCTTTTCTTTTTGCCAGAAGGTAAGTCGTGGGTTTATATTTGGGCATAAACAACAAGATATCAAAACATCAAAATAGTCTTCAACAACAAGAAGATTGACCACCACTGCTAATTATAGAAACAGCCATATTAATGTGGCGTTGATGATGATAACCATTACTTCTTGTTTCCACATTGTACGCCAATAATATTTCAATAAGGAATAAACAACTGAATTAATATTCATGCCGACTTATTTTCTTAATTTACGAAGGTAATGGCCACAGACTTTCAGCGTCGTTTTAATCAGTTTATTGATGGATGTTTTAACGCGTGACAGGTTTTAATATTTCGCGGTATCTTGGATGACAATCACACGCGCGAGGTGTGACACTCTAATATATCGTCCACGTCACCGGAAAGCCGACATTCGGAATGTTGCTTCGAAGCGGAGAACTAGCGGAGAACAAGAGCTTTCGAGGAACCTTCTGATCAGGATCTTCACTGGTAGCAACCTATTCAGCAGACGACTTTGAACATATTTTGTCGAAAAAAAGAAAATATCTAAAATTGAATGTATAACCTATGACTAAAAGTGGAAAACATTGTGGCTAGTTTTGAGCAATTTCTTCTTTTGTCACTATGTTTTCAAAAAGCCGTCTGCTGCAGAGGCGTCAGAAAAGTGTCTATACGAGGGAATGGGTTAAATATATATATATATATATATATATATATATATATATTGAGAGAGAGAGAGAGAGAGAGAGAGAGAGAGAGAGAGACGCGTCAAGCATGTTATTTCGTATTTATTCTAAAATCTCTCCATCTTGGGTACCAAGAAGGTAATAATGTGTATGGAGCCGTCCTTGGCTAAAACAGCCATTGATAATCTTGGTAGCTTAACTGAACAGTGAAGATATTTAGGGTCAAATCAACTACGTCATGGAAATTCATGATCAGACATTTTCATATGACGGAGTCAACCTCATCTTGCGGATTAAAACACTTTTTGTTTAAGTGTCAACATATTACTAATCAAGGTTAAATAGATACGCCTAGCCGAATGACACATTTCAAATCTTAACAAAATAAATCGCACGGAATATTGTTTCTAAATATGGATAGTTTTAAAACCCCAGGCTCGTGGCATGTTCAATGGACGGACATCGGTTAATTCGTCACCCGGTATCGAATCACGAAGGGCGCGAACGCACTCGCTATTGTTGTCAATTGATACGCATTTAATTTACAATGTTTCGCGGTTAATTTGATCGAATCAAGCTCCATGCCACTTTCGACCCTTCTACGATGTGAGATCTTTTCAATGTATTCCCTGTTCGAGATCTAATAAGAGACGTTATAAATGATTGTTCCAGTATCAGAGGTAGGCCTATTCAGAAAAAGTACACACTATTCTTGTGTTCAGTAAGTTGTGTTCTTTCTCGGATTGAGAACGTAGAAAAGAGATGCAACTAGATAATGCGCAATAGGGTCTGGTGGAGCCTAGCTCAATGCCATAACTAAGGGCATGAATCAAGGGAGGCTACACCTGTAGATTCTTGTCACGAAAAAAACATTAAGAAGTCGGATAGTGTGTGGGCTCTTGTGAGATTATCCTTATGCACATACCCACCGAGTCTTCATTGTACGCTTTTGTACTAATGACCACAAACGCCAGGCGCTTGTCTGATTGGGGTTTTACGCCATTTTAGTTATATTACGGTGGCCAGGTCACCTTACCTGTATTTCCTGGCTTTCCCGCATGACATATTTTCCAGGCGACTTGCTATCATCCCACATATACAAACTATTTAACCGCCCGTTGGTAGATGACGAACGATGCCTACCACATCACGTTTTTTTCCAATCACCGGAAAGCTGAATGTACTGGCAAGTCGGAGTTCGAACTCACGACCCTTGGATTGATAGACATCGTCGTTAACGATTGAGTTATTGCGGTTCAGTGCGGCTCGCTCAAGTATACTAATTAAATACCTGTAAAGAAGGGAGTGTGGTCAAAGGACATATTAGCACTGTACGCTGTGTCGACGTTAAGGCTAATTGTTGACTGCTGTGATTATATGTACATGATTATATATAATATCAGCTATGCTTGATATGAAAATGTTCGACATTACCGACCCAAGCAATTTCTATTATTTAAAAATAGTTTAAATTTAAAATAATGCATCACCGTCTCCGTGTTGTAATGGTTAGAACGTCTATAACGCTCCGTTACGGGAACAGGTGCGTAAGTCACCGTCTCCGTGTTGGAATGGTTAGAACGTCTATAACGCTCCGTTACGGGAACAGGTGCGTAAATCACTGTCTCCGTGTTGGAATGGTTAGAACGTCTATAACGCTCCGTTACGGGAACAGGTGCGTGAGAGAATGGTTCGATCCCCGGTAGGGTCATACTAAAGACATCGAAAAGAGGTAGTAATGATTTTCATTAGTATCGAGGTAGCATACGTAATACCGTAAGTACTGATGATTTACCCAGGAAACCGTTATATCTGAAATGCTGTTGAAAGCGGCTTAAACAGCATAACAACAAATGGAATCATGTGCGACTGATTCGCACAGAAAGGCTTGCTTTTCTAAATTTAGTAAACATAATTTGATAGAATCCGTTAGTTTTATGGCCGAAAGCGGCCTTCAATGAACGAGGTGGACACGCGACTCCGAGCGCTTCTGTAAATAAACGCAGGTTTCCGTGTTTTATTTCATATCGTATGCACAGATAAATGCGTGAGATACTGTCGTGCCGGCGAAATGCATTCCACATAAAACGATATTAATCCCTACGTTCATTGCTATTTTATGCCTCTCCCACACTAATCATTTTTACGAAATTGTTTCGAGCTGAAATGAGTATTTTTGTCGTTTTGTTTTTGTCATTTCCATTTAACGAATTAAAGAAAGAGACATTAAACTAGTGTTGGAAAAAGCTTCGGTTTCAAGTTACTTTGGAACGGAAAGAGAATGTACACTTTACATACATATACTACTCAAAAACTAGGCGAATATGAGCCGTCCCGCGAGAAAACCAACATAATGGCCTCTGCGAAATGTATCGACCCAGATCAGCCTGCGCTGGACGCGCATTCGGATCCGGACCGACACATTCCGTCTCAGGGGGATAGATGTATAGAGTAATGATTCCTGAAACAGAAAATCCACAGGAAGCGAAAAGTGTCCATCCGGGTAAGCTTGCGCGGCATGCTTAGACTGATCCGCGTCGATATTTAACGCAGAGGCCACAATGTTGGAATCATTAATCTATACCTCTATCCTCCTGAGACAGACTCAGATTTCTTTTTTTCAAACATTGGAAATGATGAACGCAGCGATTTATTAACTTCACTTCAAATAGGAGTATGAAATATGCTCAAATATAATATGATAATATAAATATAATACCAACTCATGATCTCAGTGGGAATCGGCCTACGATCTATTGGATTCTTCATGGTCATATGCCTGACCTTGTGGCATCTTTAAAGTTTGAATATTCGAGCACAGAAAGCACAGAAAGCAGCTTAGTGCATTTTGGAACTGTGTGGTAATTTCATCACAACACTACTACAAAAAAGCACGCTGTATTCGTTCCTAACATTATTCTACCGTGTAATAGCAGTTGACATGTTTTTTGTTGACAGGTATGCCGACTTGTGTTTCGTTGAGAGCTTTGGATAATTACCGCGGAACAAAGATCAGAAGAAATATTTAAGCGGGAGTTCATTTACTTGTAAGATTAAATGCGAATCACATCAAACTTGGCCCAAACGCATTGAATAGTCGGTAGTTTCACTGTTTAATTTGAACTGAGTTGTTTTACATCGATGGCGAAATAAATGTTGAGTTTATATTAATCACGCTCGATAAGTGCTTCCATGAGACTTCACCAAAACTCACGTTAATTTTTGTGGAAGAGTCCTTAATGTAGAACCCCGCCCGTGCCTAGATTGGAACACGAGACCTTTGATTTAAAGTGCCTGACAATCTGCCACAGCACCACTGTCTTCCTCAACGTTTGAACTAATTCCCTTCCACACACATTGTTGTAAGTTAGTTGCTTCAAAAGTCAGAAATTTTTGAGATGCAAATACAATCGTAAAAACGAGGGACAAAAGAACTGAAAATGAATTCTCGATTCTTTCCAGGTTCCCTGGATAATTTGTTCTATTTTATTACCAGGCCAACGCCCAAAACCATCCAGCGAAAGTGCTTCGGAAACCTCTCTCTCTTTGTTTCCCACACTCGCTTCAGCTATCTACCTGTTCTGAGAAAATGACAAGATTTTTGCGTATCATATTTATGACGCAATCTCGATATGCGTCTATTCTCATTTTCCTATGCAAGCTTCTGTGGATCAAACAAAAAGTGAATTGCCTTATAGCCCGCGAGAAAATCAACAATGTTGACCCTGCTTAAAGGATCGACCGGATCAGCCTAAGCATACCGCGCAGACTAACCCGGGCAGACAATTTTCGCCTCCTGTGGAATTTCTTTTCCGTGAATCATTACTCTATACATCTATCCGCCTGAGACGGAATGTGTCGGGCCGGATTAGCCCGCGAAGGCTGATCTGGGTCGATACATTACGCAGAGACCATAGCATTTGTTACTCGTGAAACGGCTTATATATTAATCTATTCGACGACATAAATAGACAACAGAACCGCGTCTGACGATTTGGGGTCTCGTTTTATGTGCGGTTTAATGTTTAATGTGCGGACAGCGACGGAATCTGCAGGGACTGAGTCTCAACCGAATCTTCACTGTCTACATACATATAAAACAAAATAGATAACTTCTGACCTTACACCAAATGTGAAGTGATATCGTTCTTGCGTAATAAATTATCCCCTCCCTATATGTTTTGAGGGGGACATTTTAAAGGGGAGATTAACTCTTTTCAATGATATGGGGTGTTCTATCTGTAGATAGACCAAAGTGTCACAATTGAGGTTTGAAACTTATTGATTTACAGGGACATAAAGGAGACATTTATTTACTTATATTGGACTCAAATGCCGTTTGCTACGGGAGCGTTGCTATCTTTCTGTATGAGAATATGGTTACCATTTCTTGCCGAATGTCATATTTTTGATATTCCCATATATAGGCTAAGGGAGACAAAACCTGTTGAACAAAACCGATCCAAGTATTGCTCTCCTCTGATCATAGATATGAACTATTCCCCCAGATACAGCAAATATGCAGCAAACGACATAACATCGATATGAACCATTTCCCCCAGATACAGCAAATATGCAGCAAACGACATAACTGATGGCATAATTACTGAAAATTATTGAGGCAAGAAGAGAATTTGACCTTTTTAAGCAATTTGTCCTATTGTCACAATGTTTTAAAAAGTCGATTTAAATTACTTGATACGCAGTCACGAGACCGAGAATAGGGAATATCAAAATTGCTTACCCCGCAATCACGGGATTCGCACCAAGGACATTTTGGATCGCGAGACAGGTGTTCAGTCTCTGAGTCAGTGAATCACACATTGCGTGATTTCAGTCAATAAAAGATGGACACTTGACCTTTAAAACTGACCATACTCGTGTAACAAGTTCCGTTAAATTCCATAGTATCGACCGGACTCATCATAAAAACGGATAGTTGTCTAATGGTTACCTATGAATCGCGCCAGGCGAAAAACGGCCTTGATCCATCCCTCCGTTATGGTAAACCGTATAATACCAAAACGAATAGGGCTATGCAATTACCGTGCTTCGTCAGGATTTATAACTGTGGCTGTTATTTGGAGTAGGCGGACTGAAGGATATGTTAAGACTGACTGTATACTCATGCACAGACACGCGCTGGGTCTTCTCACTGTTCGTCGACGCAGTAAGATGTCATTTCGCCTGACGCGGCTCCAGTACTTTCCTGATGATCACTGGCATATGTCTGACCAGTGTATATGATATTTTATTTTTGAAAGTGATATCATAATAGACTAGTAAAACATGGGAAATTGTCGCTTGATTTAAGACGGAAATTCCGTTAAATATAATTACACTAATCAGATAACAAGAGAATAGTTATTATCACTACCCTTTTCACGATAATAAACTATTTTGTTGGTGTGTTGAAATGTAAGAGTGGCTAGTGTGTAGGTCTTTATTTCGATAACATAATCGTTTTCACCTCTATGCGATGATTTCACTTTCATTTATAGATAGTTTCCATATTTTTGTCCAGATGTTTTAAAAGTCGTCTGCTGTAAAATTGTATGTGGGAAAAAGGTTAAAGTGACATCACTTACGTCAATATAGTTTGACTACGAGACAATAGAGAGTGTAGGAGTCCTTCTGATCATATCAAATTTAAGTGAAAGCAGGTATTTAGCTACACAGTTGGTTGTTAAGAAGTCAGTTGAAGATTCATTCGTAAACAACATTATATTTCCTTGTATGGTGTTTAACGCCGCCTCCAACAATGTTTTAGTTATATAACGGTGTTTCTTGGGTAGTTGCCGGTAGTGGTTCTTTTATCTTGACACCAGCTGACTCTGTAAAATACTTACTAAACAATCCTAGGAGGGAAAGCCATTACTATCATTGTTAACCCTCTCCCTCATATAGACGCTTGCTGACGCGTCTGGAGCAAACGGCTTTATGAAAACATAGTGACAAAAGAAGAAATTTCTTCTTTTGACACAATGTTTTCCACTTTTAGTCATTGGTTATCCATTTAATTATAGAGATTTTCCATTTTTTGACAAAATATGTTCAAAGACGTCTGCTGCAGAATTGTCGTATGAGGGAAAGGGTTAAAGTGGATGTAAATATTCGGCCGGGCATCGAGCCGCTAGATCACTCAAATAGCTTATAACATTCGCGAATGTATCAATCTGGGTGCTCACTTAATAACATTTATCTCGATCTTAAACAAAACGAAACAATGATTCGCAGTATATTGCATTAGGTTGCGCATAACAGAAAAATGGCTGACACTAAAATACACATTAGCATGAACAAATAAGGGTGAATGATTCGATAGCTCCCATCCTATCAAATCGATATCAGGCTAGACCGCGAGTCTCGCAAAAGTGGGCGTGTCGTGTCCTCGTATGGCCGAGGGTAGTGACCATCAGATGACCATATGGTCAAGAATATTTAATTTCAAAATCAATTCTACGCCGGACATAAACGGACCGTTCCCCCTTCTCCCATATGCTCCGAGTGTAAAACAAACCGTACTAATTGATCTTTAATTAGTCTCTTTAATGTGATTAACGGTTTATCTGCTCTATTTGTCTTTCGGCAATACGTGTTTGAACACCAAGGCAACGTTAATTCGAAAATCAGATATTGTTCGCCCCTTTTATGTACCATGTTTATTACATTTAACAAAACAATGTAAACATCAAATTATATTTGTTTTTCTTAATTTGTATATTCTTTACTCAAATTATTAAGGAAAGGTTTGATATGAACAGTTTTATTCTGTAAAGGGTAAACGGAAAACAATACCTAACGGAGACCATCTTTGTTTTAGGGGAGGTAACAATTAGACACCTGTGCCCCATAACTCGGAAGACGAGACGAGAAAAAACGGTGAGATAATGAACTATCCGTAAATCACAAATATGAGGAACTGATTTCTTAAATTTCAATAATTCACCATAATTGTGGTTTTGTCATTTTAATCTTTAGAAATAACGTTTACCGTTTACTTCATAAGATGTATTTTAAAAGAGTCGTCTTCTTTGACAATATCCGAGCGGAAAAGGTGTGAGTTTTTTTCTTGAAAATAGGAAGCAGGGTGTTGTTGTGCAACGTTGGAAAACATTGTGGGTAAAATAGACGTTTCTTGTTTTAATCAAGTTCTACTTTCCCTGTAATACATTTTTAAAATATCATCTGCTACAAAGGCATCTACTGTCGTCTGTATTAGGGAAAGGGTTAAACTTTAGAAGTAACGTTAAATCACGGTGAATATCGAGTTACCAACGTTTCTACTTCTGGCGGATATTCTGCGATTATTCCATCTGCTTGATGTTGCAGTTCAAAGAAAAAATAGTTCCTGGCGTAGAGATTTACCTGTCAGACTGATTAGCCGCATGATTTACGATTATTGTAATAAAATAGCTCAGTTTAAAATTGTTACAAAAAAAGATTAAAAATGCTGATCGAGCTTTGTCTGAATAGATCCACAATGAAACAATTCAAAATTCATAAATATCTCAAAAAAGATAATATTGATCTCTTAAAAAAACAATTTAACGTTTTTTTTCGCACAAATTCGTAATTTCTACTCGCTAAGATTTTAAAAGCTAATCGTTTAACGTTATGATAATTAATGCGCGATAATTACTTACACTGTTGGTAGTCTGTCCTTAGAATGTGGTTTCCGTCTCTTTCAACAGCATTTCAGTTAAATCACGGTTTTATCTTGATACTTTACAAACAGTACACGAAGATGTATCCTGATATCAGATCAAATATCATAATGCTATCCCTGCAATATTGAGTGCCATTGTTTGGGAAAACATAAGTAACATTGTTTTGTTTTTTATTTTATGCCTGACTGTCTCGCGTTCGCCTCGGAAGCAGGGGACCAGGTTTCGATCCCCGGTCATGTCATATTAAAAACTTAAGCAACTGGCATTAACGACGTCCTCCGTCGCACTCAGATTCCGGGGGTTACATTTTAAATAATATAATGGTTTCTCGGTAAATTATACCGGTAGCACTGATAAATTATCCAAAACAGGCCGTGAAAATATACTGTTGATAAAAGGCATAAAACAACACCAAACACACACACACTTGTATTATTACATCGCGGGTACTGTCCCGGTAGCTCAGTCGAAAGCGACACGAGCTGTCAATCCAGGGGTTGTGAGTTCCAATGGTCGGCCAACATTCTTTCCGACGTCACAACGGTTTGACAAACTCACTGTCACAAGTGTCATTAGACTTCCACCAATGGGCTATTAGTCTATGTGGAAAAGCAGCCAGTTGCTTGGAAATAATGTTGTGTGGAGTACTGGTGTGATACATTCAGAAAAAAACACTCGAATAAATCATCGGGATCGAGTCTGCATCTCCTGAATGTTGTCACTGCATGACTACATACCTACACGAGTAAGTATGTCATGGTAATACAATGTTTGGCCCAGATCAGGCTTTACATATTCCCAGTCTCATCAGAATATACACAACACGTATACCACTTGAACATGAACAGTGTATATATATCTCGGCTGGTTCTAAACTGTTAACACACAAGACACGTGTACCTTTTCACATGGAAGGGTTAAATAACATTACCTCGCAGTTTACTATTTACTATATAATTAACCCTTTCCCATAGACAACATTTTTGCAGCAGACGACTTTGGTAATATCTGGACAAAACTGTAAAATTCTCTGTAAATAAAGATATTATCAAGTTGAAAACATTGTGGCAAAAGGAGAAATTGCTCGTTTTCAAGAGTCGTCCGATGCAGAGCCGTCAGAAAGCGTCTATATGCGAGAAAGGGTTACACCAATCTGCCAGACAGACATTCCACGTATATTTGAGTTGATTAATCTAATCGTTCTACACAACAGGTAACGTTCATAACGAGCCACTTGAGGGTGTCAACGTTATCCAATATAAGTTAATATTTTAGTGGTGTCTCGTGACGATGAAAACACCACTCCAGTTATAGCACGATGACATTACAAATGAGCCAACATCATGGCATCTGCGTAATGTGTCGACAAGATCAGCCTGCGGACCGACACATTCCGTCTCCGAGGGATACAAGCATAGATAAATGATTTCTGAAACA
>JAUELF010285190.1:0-19175 GCA_031471495.1 Clinocardium nuttallii | reverse complement strand
TCCATTTAATTATAGAGATTTTCCATATTTTGACAAAATATGTTCAAAGTCGTCTGCTGCAGAATTGTTGTATGAGGCAAAGGGTTTAGTAGCAAGTTTGCTACATCATGCTGCTGCTAATTCCAAACCTTTAACTTAATTGAGTATTAATTTATATCTTTATAAGAGAGATGCTCTTGGAAAACCAAATTAAATTTAATTATTACATGTATGGGAGAAAAACCTACCTGCCCTTCTAAGCTTAATGATGGGGTATTAACTCCCCCCCCCCCACACACACACACACCTTTCCCACATACAACAAATCTGCAGTGGACGACTTTGAAAACATCTAGGCAAAAAGTATGGTAAATCTATATAAATGAAAGCATAATTAATGGAACAAAGTTGAAATATTGTGGCAAAAGGAGAAATTGCTTGTTTTGAGCAAATTCTCCTTTTGACACAAAGAAGTCGTCTGCTGCAAAGGCATGAGAAAGCATCTATATTAGGGAAAGGGTTAATAGTTTCTTGAAACCAAAGACCTAATGTATTATTCGGTCTTTGTTGAAACCCTTATGACTAATTGGTGAATGGTGTTGAGCCAGATCAGATTGGCTTTTGCAGAGTGCTGCTCATATATTAACCCTTTCCCACATACAACTGCAGCAGATGACTTGGAAAAGCATTGTGACATAAACCTGAAAAATCTCCATAATTGATTGATTGATTGATTGGGGTTCAACGCTGTTTTGAACAATTTCTCAGTCATATAACGGTGGCCAGTTCACCTACTCATGTATTTCCTGGTTTGCTCACACCAGTACTCCACACAAAAATCTTCCCAAGCAAATGGCTGTTTTTCCACATAGACTTAGCCCATTGGTGGAAGACAAATGACGCATGTCGAAAAGAAAGTTGACAGAGCCGGGATTCAAACTCGCAACCCCTGGACTGACAGCCCGCGTCGCTACCGGAGCTCAGCGGGAAAAAAAAGAAAAAAAAAATATCCATAAAAGATAGCTTTTAAATTGTTAAATAAAGTTGAAAACATTGTTGCCAAATGAGATATTGCTCATGAGCAATTTCACCTTTGGCCACAATGTTTCAAAAGTTTTCTGTTGCTATTGGCTCAAAATGTGTCTGCAGGAGTGAAAGGATTGAATACATATCCACATATATGTACATGTATAGTACAGTTTAAGCATTAATTTTGACCAGGGACGTAGATAGGCATCCCTGATTTTACTTATATATTTTAATATATTTAGTTCCTTAGTCAACATGTTAATATAAATAGCGCATTAAATAGGGCATGAAATGAAAAGAAAAATTTACTTAGTAGGTTCCTTAAATGTTAAGATATATTTATTTGTACTTGAATTAATATATTTAGTTCTTAAGTCAATATGTCAATATAAAATATTGCATGAAATGAAAAAATAATTTACTAAAATGTTTTATCTAATTAGTTCTTGAATTAAAGAGTTTGGTATATTTAGCAATTGACTTAAGATTTAATTTATTTTGTACAACACTTAAAGATTTTAATATATTTTGTACAACACTTTAAAATTTTGATATATTTGATATATTTATTTCTTTGTGGTCGCCTTTTGTCCCGCGTCCATTTTGTATCCTGCGTCAACATCTTCTCCTCCATAACCAGTGGGTCAATTGGGGTGAAACTTCACAGAAAGCATCCACTCAATGACTTCACCAGAATTTTTTGGGATCCATGCAGAATTCTGGTTTCCATGGCAACAAAACTTTTTTTTTAATTTAAATTCTTCTTCTCCCAAACTGGTTGGCTGCTTTTCAAATAATTTTGTAGAAATGTTCATTGGATGACTCTCTATCAGACTCCTTTAAACCATTTTGATTTGTCGAAAAACATGGCCGCCATGGGGCGGGGCTATTTTCTCCGTCTAAAGTGTCAGGCAGATTTTCAAATGATATTGTTAAAATGTTCCTTCAAGCAATGTTGATTTGTCAAAAAACTTGGCCACCAGGGGGAAGGGCTGTTTTGCCTTAAATAGCTATAGTTAAAACTCTTCTCCCCCCAAACTTTTTGGCCGATTTTCAAATAATTCTGCAGAAATTTTCCTTGGATGACAATCTACGAGTTTCCTTCAAAATTGTGATTTGTTGAAAAACATGGCCACCAGGCTGATTGGAGATTTAAGTTTTGCCTAATTGTAGTTGAGCGATACTTGCCCTTTTAAATGGCCTCTTGTATTAGCTTACCTGACCACAAAATTAGTGAATGAGGTTGACTGAGTGGTTGGCAAATCATTGCATAAGTCAGGTGAGCGATCCAGGGCCATCATGGCCCTCTTGTTTAAGAGAGATTTTCCATGGTCATGCCTAGCATTAACTCATTTGTATGATGAAGATTTGTAACATGTTGGAAAGGGTCCTGTATTTTTTATTGGTTATTTTTATTATCTGTCTTTCTGTGAAGTATTTAACCCTTTCCCTCATATGACAATTCTGCAGCAGACAACTTTGAACATATAGGGAAAATAACGTGAGGTATAATAATAAACATTATACTTTAAATGTTCGAGATTTTCCATGTTTTTGCCACAACATTTTCAAACTTGTCTGCTGCAGATTTTTGTATGTGGGAAATGGGGGGATAAAGCACAGTTCTGTTTATTGGTCATTTCATTATCGGTCTCTCTGTTATGTATCTAGTATAGTTTGTTTCAATGGCTTTTAGCATTTAACCCTTTTCATTGAAAAAAATTACAGTAGGAGAATTTGAAAACATTTATGCAAAATATATGGAAATTCTCCATAAACTTAACTCTTTCCCATATACAGAACATCTGCAGCAGACAACTCCGATAACATTAACACTTTCACTCATGTAGACTCTTTCTGACGCCTCTGCAGCAGACAGCATTTTGAAAACATAGTGACAAAAGAAGAAATTGCACAAAACGTGCAATTTCTCGTTTTGATACAATGTTTTCCACTTTTAGTCATAGGTTATCCATTTAATTATAGAGATTTTTTATTTTTTGACAAAATATGTTTAAAGTCGTCTGCTGCAGAATTGTCGTATGAGGGAAAGGGTTAAGGAAAACCTATGGAAACTCTCCTTAAATTTAAGAACAGTTATTGAATAAAAATGAAAACATTGTGGCAAAAGTAGAAATTGCTCATTTTGAGCAATTTATCACAATGTTTTCAAAAACCATCTGCTGCAGCGTCGTCAGAAAGCGTCTTTATATAGGAAAGGGTAAAATACTTGATTGCTTGACAACATTGGAGCGAAGTCTTTTGCCACAATGTTTTCAAAAATTCGTCTGCTGCATATGTGTCAGAAAGTGTCTATATGTGGGAAAGGGTAATTTGATGATTTATCGGATATGTTTTTAGCAATCTGCCTTCAAAGTCTCTGAATTTAATTTCTGGAAAGATGGAGGTTTACTTTTAATTCGGAGTTGAATACGACATTGGAAATTGAAAAATGGCTGATTTGGAGATTTTTCTTATTTGCTGCAGATTGTTTGAATAGCTTGTCTGTTTCATGTTAACAAATAACATCAAAAGATCTTGTAGTGGTCATTTTGTGATCTGTCTCTTTTATATGTATCTATTACTGATTGTCTCAATGCCTGAATTAGATTGTTTGTATCTTTAACCCTTTCTCTCATATAGACGCTTTCTGATGCCTCTGCAGCAGACTGTTTTTGAAAACATAGTGACAAAAGAAGAAATCGCTCAAAACAAGCAATTTCTCCCTTTACCACAATGTTTTCCACTTTTAGTCATAGATTATCCATTCAATTATAGAGATCTTCTATTTTTGACAAAATATGTTTAAAGTTGTCTGCTGCAGAATTGTTGTATGAGGGAAAGGGTTAATTTACCCTCTTCCACCTGCAGACAATTTTGATGCATTTGCAGCAGATAACTGTTTGAAACCATTGTGTCAAAAGGAGCAATTGCTAGTTTTGAGCAATTTCTCCTTTTGACACAACGGTTTCAATAGTTGTCTGCGACAGAGGATAATCAGAAAGCGTCTACATGTGGTAAAGGGTGAAGAAGTATAATATGTGAATTATGTGATTTGCTATATATAGTACAGTCAGTATATGAGCTCAAAATATACTTGTTATTTATTTTTTGAATTAAACATTGATTAAATGTGTAACAAAAAACAATGATTATTTACTGTAAAATTGTATCAAATTTGTATGGTAGTGTAAATCCCCAAAATCACAACATCTCTTTGTTATTATGCCATTAAAATACATTTATATTTTAAGAATGGCCTGCTTTAAAAATCTCAATAAAAATGGTATTATCTTAAAGGTTGGAAGTTAACCCTCCCTCATATAGACGCTTTCTGATGCCACAAAAACAAAACATGCAATTTCTCCTTTTGACTCATTGTTTTCCACTTTCAGTCATAGGTCATCCATTCAATTATAGAGATTGTTTATGTTTTGACAAAATATGTTCAAAGTCGTCTGCTGCAGATTTGTTGTATGAGGGAAAGGGTTAACTGGAATGTACCTCAAAATCTCCTAGGTCTAAAAATGGCTAGGTATTCGAAATCCCCTAGGTGATTTTTGCAGGGTACTCAAAACCCTCTAACCAACATTGTCAGGGTCGTCAAAACCCCCAAAACAAAAGGTTCAAGGTGGTCAAAATCGCCTAGATTCTTAATTATAAGAACACAATGTAGACCCATTGACTCTGAATCTGGGTCTACACTGCAAGCAAAGCCCATATGACGCACCATATATACTTGTATACATTACAATTCATCCGTTTAGATATTCACTATCAATAGAGTCATAAGGTAAAAGATTGATTGACTGCAGCACCATATTACATAATTTACATATCATATATATTTTATTGGTTACTGGGTATAGTATAGACATACTTATTATTATACCCCAAAGAAACATAGTTTTGGGGGGCTATAAGTATAGGAGTCACTGTGTCGGTCAGGCTGGTGGTCGGTCGGAAGCCATATGTTTGTCCGGCCTATTTCTTACAAACCACTGGGTGGAGGTGGAATTCAATAACATTTTACATGAAGCTTCTGTACTAAGAGAAGATGTGTTATTTTACAGAGTTATGGCCCTTTTACTTATTAAGGTATGGTGTAGGTCAAGGTGCTGTTTTGGGGGTATTTATCATCTTCAGTGATAGTTCTAGTTTATCCTTATGATGGTGTCCATAAAAGAGCTGTTTCAAGTTTTAACTCTTTCAACACTCTGATCTTCTAAATCTGCCCATAGTGTATACTCATATCAGAGGGCTCTTATACCTTTGACATGGTCTGCATTTTTTATATATATATTTTTTATAGTTTTTGTTCTACCTACAAGAGTGACTATTGTTGAAAGGGTTAACACATAAATAGGGTTTATATTGTAGCAAACAAGGTATTTCAATTCTAGGGTTTTTGAATACCTTGAACTTTCTGTCTAGGGTATTTTTAGCACCCTGACAAAAAAATCATCTAGTGGATTTTGAAAACCCTGTATTTTACACCTAGGGGATTTTTAATACCCCATATTTTTCACCTAGGGGATTTTGACTCCATAGCCATTTTTGGACCTAGGGGATTGTGAGTGTCCCCCACAAATACGTAGGTATACGATTTCAAGACATAGGTTCTATTGAACATAATTGTGAAACGCTAATGAAGGGAGCAGGACGCGCACTAGGAATGATAATCTCCAAAATCCATAAATACAAGAATTTCGGGTTTAAATCATTCACTCAGCTGTACGACTCATATGTGACGCCTATATTGGATTACTGCCCAGGCGTGTGGGGTGGAGAGCCCTATCAGTCTATAAATAACGAGCAACATCAGGCAGTACGGTATATCATTGGGGTTCACCGTTTTACCCCCAAACACGTGCATTAATCGAAGACATTGGCTGGCTGGCTCCCTATTACTTATATACGTAGGATTACAATGATACGCTATTATAATAGGCTTATACAATTTGACAACAACAGACTATCTAAACAAAGTCGTCCTAATGGACTACAATTCCACTAAATGTAATTGGAGCTCAAACCAGATCTGATGGATTCCTTTAATAATAGACTATGTGTAAACCTTTAAAACTTAAAAACTGAGATCATTCGCTATTACTCAAATCTATGTAAATCAGAGATTGAAAAGGTGGTTTTTATGCGAATTATATTTACAATTAAATTTAAAGAATAATGAACGCGCTTTGCTAGAGTTCAGTTAAGTCATGGAATTTTACCTATACGCATAGAGACCTACATTGGAGAACCATTGACACACTAGACTGTGCAAATTGTGTAAGTGCCAGGAAATAGAAAGTAAAGAGCATATTGAGGTGTACATTATATGAAAGAATAAGAAACGATATTTACAGTGATATATTTATTAAAGAATTCATATTAATGTCTCACCAAGAGCAATTTATTGAGCTTATCCAAGAGTATATCCTAGAAAGAAAGCCAAATTTAAAGTTAATGCGTATATGCTGAGATTGAATATTTTGTTCAACTAAATGAGCATTTTATCACAAGTAGATATCTTTCGATGCTACACACAGACAACTTTTGAAAGCATGTTGGGGAATGGATATATGTAAACATCTATAACCACTTTTCCCCACTATTATTTCTAAGGTTCTAATCATATGAAACATAAGTATTACTCTAATCTGTTCTAAGATAACATCTTCATTTAAATATGAGGTAATTTGATTATTTATTATTAAATATTTTTTACATTTGCTTTACGACCAAACTAAATGACAAATTGCACGTCCGATAACACTGTTTTTGTATATACTGTATATATCTTGTATATGTGTATTATATTATGAAATATACTTCTTATGGTTACTTATAAGCCAATGCGTCTGGTGTTAAAAATAATTGTTAAAGAACAAAATGTATATTATAAATGCTGTGTAGCACATGTCACAATAATAAACACTCCACTTATAACAAAACGGTTTTTTTCGCCAAGATTTACAATACCTTTGGCGGTTTATAGTACAATACATATTTATTTTAATTATTACAAAACAGAAAAGCATGCTAAAATTAAGTTTCAACATCTCTTTTAAGATTCGTTAACATATATGGAAAATGTGCATGAAATAGATATTTGCTCTGATTTCATTTCAAATTTAGTTATATTTGGCAAGTTGTAATAATACCTAGGAAGACACTCTATTTTTAGACCCTTGTACATATGGCATACCAACAAAAAATGACATTCATTTTCTATCATCTTTAAATTGCACATGTTGCTCTTTCTATTTTGTCTTTAAATATTTCTAAATCATCCTTCCAAAAATTAAGAGTTTGTGAGAAAAACCTCTAAGTCTTGTCGATATTATAGATAGATTTACAGTGAACTAAACAGTTCCGGGCTGTAACCAAATTAATGAAGCTTATATCTTTAAAAGGAGGTAGAGAAAAAACAAAACCCCATAAAAACGCTCAACAAAAATACTTCCTCTACACTATGGTTTTATTTAACAATTATATAAATTTGTTAAAATGTGTTTTTAGTGTCTTCAACTGCAAGCTGTAAATGTGACAGTTTCGGGTCGAACTTGCCATTATCGGGTCACGTGACAATTGTTCTTAGCAAGAGCTGTCACAGGAATGTGTCAAATGTCTTCGAAGTTATAATACAATTTGAGTAAACAAAATTGGCGCCCCACATATACGCCTCTCGTGCCTCAAATATTGCCAGTGACGTGGAAAACTTTACTGTACACACTTTCTTTCATGCACAAATAATTGATTCAACAACAAACAAAAAAACATTGTTTTATCACCATCAGCATGAAATTATTCTTAAGAAACTAACGAAAATAGTTTTTTCTTATGAATTGATAATTTTGAGAAATTCCTTATTGCTGACCCATAAGTGTCGTATGTGAACTGGGTCAAATGATCTGCTCGTTCGTAATAAACAACTTTGACAAATTAATCAATGTTATAAATCTTGTTCAGTGGTAAATAACCCACACATTAAGGTGCAGTACGTACATGTTTTACTAAAATTATTGCTACAGTCAGCAATACTCGCTGTGACAGGTAAACAAACATATTGAGATTTTTCTTTCTCGGGAATCGATGCAGTCAAGTGTTTCGTGATAACGACATCCGTTCTTAAAATGACAACGTCCGAAATCGAAGTAAAACTAGCCAAGCTAATGGGAAATGTGACTTGATTATTAAACTGTCGAATACTAAACTTTTTTTAAAAGGGAATTTCCCACAATTATCAACTTATTAGGAAACCTTTTCGGTAGCTATTTAAGAATAATTTATAGTTTATTGAGATAAATAAATCAATGTTAAAAATGTGTTATCAAAATTCATATTTTCTTTGCCAAATATGACTTATTAGTTGGTTGAAATGCGGCAGTTGTTGTGCATGAAAGTGTTCACATTAAAGTTGGACACATTCTTCTGTTTTTTTATGCGCAATAGGTAATTGCAAGTGATATATTTTAATTCTTTCCTTTTTATATTATTTTGATAAAATGTCTTGTTATTAAAAAACAGTTGTTTTGTTGAATGTAACCTGTTACCCCTGATAACAGAAATAACAATTGGTCACGTGACCCTGAAATGGGAAGTTTGACCGAAACTGTCAACTTTACAAATTGTAATTGCAGACACTAAAGAAACAGTTTAATAAATTTATATAATTGTTGAATTATAAGATGGTGGGGAGGAAGTATTTGTTGAACATTTTATGTACTTTTGTTTCTTAATTTTCCTTTTAAAGACGCAATATTCGCTAATTTGGTTACTTACGCTGAATTGTGGAGTTCACTGTAGTGTTGATTTATTTTCTGTTCTATCTATAGGATTCTCGTTAACATGTGACTTATCGATTTTGGCTTTCTCAGTCATCATGGAAAGATATGTTTTTTAACAAAATTAGGTTTGTGGTGTTTATCTTCTTTTATTTCTAACATTTAATCAGAAAGATTGACATATTTGAGCGTATTCAGATGTATTATTGAATAAGCCATTAATATATATGTTTGATGTGTCATGTCGTTTTGAAATAAAGTAGACATCGGCCGTTTAAAGTGCGCACATAATCCGTGTGCAAATGTCTCATATTTGTTTCGTGATGGCACCTGTACTCGGATGCGAACAATTAAAAGATACAATCGCATTCTGAGTACATATTTAACCAATTCAAGTATTTCTTATAGAACTTTGTGTACATTGCGGGGTTTTATTATCAAATTCATATTCGTTTATATTCAAAAGGGGACTCGGAAACAAATTGACTTTTCATTTCATATAAATAAATTATCGGTAATTAGGAAAGCTTTGCACAATATGTAGAGCGCATCTTGCGTGACGAATGCAGCACGCAATAAACTTATCAACCATAATGAAGGGTAATAATGATATCAGTGCTATTTTTGGTACTAGATTGATATATAGATCCGTTTTTAACTCAATTTAAGTCCGATAGTTCTCAATTCTAATTAGATCTATATATCAATCTGGTACAAAAAATAGCACTGATATCATTATTGGTTACTTTGTCTTTGTAAAACGATGGAACTATATGTAGCTGTTATTTAGTTTGAAGTATTGCATAATATTAAACGGATTGCCGAATACTGCCTATGTAAAAGTGTTGTTGTTGTTGTTGTTTTCGTTGACTCTATGACGGTTGTCAAATCAACTGCCATACAAAAGGGTTAAATATATTTAAAAATTAAACAGATGAAGGAGGGCCTTTTCATTCGCATATAATCAAATAAGACGAGACTCTTCTAATTTAAAACTTTTAAGTAGAAAATTGAGTAAAAGAGAAAAAAACACTCCTCATTGCTATTTAGGGTAGACACACGAACTGAAACTCTGATAACGTTGCGTTTGTTCTCCTTTTGACAATGTTTTCTTTTCATTCCACTCCTGCAGAGGCATCAGATGGCGATTCTAGGTATAATATTATCTTAAATTAAATTTCAAATACACGTAATTGTTTAAAACGGTATTATCTTACCTTCCGAATACTACAGGCTTGCGACTTATTAATATTACGTTTACTGTGCAGTTCATGTAGGCATACGTTGGAGTACATTACAGATCATTTTATAAGCGTGACAAACATCATAGGACATTTTAATTTTTGCAACAAGACGGATGTTTGACGCAAAGCATCAAAAAGAAGCCTGAAAGTTTCGTTTCACAATTTAAACAATTTAAGAAATTAAAAACAAAAAATACATTTAAATCCACAAACATTAGACAAATTATGCCTCCCCATTCATGGTACTTGGTATGCAGGTTGGTCAAGGTCACAGTAAAGTCAATGTCATAGTGACCTTTAGCTGAAGGGTCACAGTGACAATAAGCTGAAAAAATATTTTTTCTTAAAAACTGTAGAATTCTATGCTTTGGCCATGGAAGTTTATACTTGGTGTGCAGGTTGATCACCACCAGAAGATGACCCCTATTGATTTTGAGGTCATTGGTTCAAAATTCAAGGTCATGGTAACTTTCAGCTGACAACTGGTTTCCGCTCAATAACTGAATGCTAGGGCCCAGGAACTTCATACTTTGTATGCAGGTTGGTAACCACCAGCAAATGACCCCTATTGATTTTTAGGTCACTAGGTCAAAGGTCAAGGTCATGCTGACATTGGGCTGAAAAATGGTTTCCGCTCAATAACTGAAGACTACTTGGGCCCAGGAACTTGGTACACAGGATGGTCATGACACCTTCACCTGTAAAATGGTTTCCGTCAATCAGTCCGTCACACTTGTTTCCGCTCAATAACTGAAGAACACTTTGGCAAAGGAACTTCATGCATGTTTGCATGACCAGTAGATGACCCTAATTGATTTTTATGTCAGAAGGTCAAGGTTAGGTGACCTTGTGAGGTAAAAAATGGTTTCCACTAAATAACTGAAGAACGCTTGGGCCGAGGAACTCCATACTTGGTATACAGGTTGGACATGCCCAGTAGAAGACCCTTTTTGATTTTTGAGGTCTGTATGTCTAAAGTCAAGGTCACAGTGACAATGAGCATTGTCAGCATTCCACTAAACCATCAGTGATCATTGCTTGCTCCATATTGAAATAAAAACAAAATGGTACTTCTTACATCCACATTACGTTCATTCTTAAAAAAATAACAACTAATCTTGTGCATCTTATGCAATACATGTCCACTATTGTCTACAGGTTAATAGGCCAAACTTCAAAGTTACTGTTGCTTCATCTCCAGTCCAAAACTACAAAGTTCATCTCCATCATTTCTTTTTTCTCCCCTACGACCACACAAATGGGGAGACAAGCGCTTTTTCAAAGCAATCTCTAGTTACACTTTAATTTATACTTAAGACTTCCTCTGGATTCCTCTCTCATTCCGCTTAGATAAGAATCAATCTGGCATGCATTTACATATTCTTGTCAATATGTTATCAAATTGTTGCATTGCAGATGTATTATGTATGCATGTATGAGGGATCACAGGAATGTTCCTTTTGGAATCCTCTACCTGAGATTCCTTCAACTTGAAATTTATGACTAAAGTGGGAACACCACTGGCCATTATCTAATGCCTATAAAAAAAATCCTCTATGAATGAAAATCTCAGGAATGGTTGGTGACCCTTAATCAGATTCTTAAACCTTTTCACACATACAGACACTTTCTGACGCCTCTACAGCAGATGACTATTGCAAACATCTTGACAAAAGTAGAAAGTTCTTTTGACATAATCTTTTCAGCTCTATTAAATAATGTTTCTTTCATTAATAGAGACGTACTATGTTTTCAAAGTTGTCTGCTTCAGATTTGCTTATGTTTGCAGTGATTGGTTAAAAATGAAATATGATCACCAGGGTGATTTAGCATTAATTGACAAACTTGAAATCTAAAAATATTATATTATGGATAATGGTCTTCTGCTGTTTTGAACCACAACATTTCAAATGGATGGTGCTCTGGGTAAAACCAAACTAAATAACCCTTTCCCACATACAACAATTCTGCAGCAGACGACTTTGAACATATTTTGTCAAAACATATGAGTAATCCGCTGTGGTCGAGTGGTTAGCGTCGGGGATTTCGAAACAGGGTGTCCCTGGTTCGATCCCCAGTCGCGGTCATGGTGGAGTGCCCTTGGGCAAGGCACATTTTCTAGCCTAGTACTGGTTTGTTTACCCAGGGATCATGAATAATTAAAAAAAATAATTAAATGTGCGCTAAATGACCTTAGCCGTCGATGCTTCATAAAACAATATACATTCATTCATTCACATTTGTACGACATGAGATTGTCTTGGTTTGGAATTGTTAGTAAAATACTGCAGAGGCATTAAAAGTTGTCCATATCAAGGATAGGGCATATTTTTAGTAAATTCTGATCAATAGTAATTACTTGTCTGTTCTAACCAAACTATCGAGAACAAATTACCCATGAGAAATCAGAATTCTCTCACACTATTTCTTTAAGAAGATCAATAAGTTGCAGAACTATTGTTACTTCTTACAGTGTGTGTATACCACGTGACTATTGACGTCATATTTGCATGGTCAGACAACAATAATTGCTCTTGATAAGAATGTAAAAGCAATGGTAACTTTTCAATTCTTCGACCTTTTTGATGAAACATGGCGCAGTCTACGCTGCTTACAATGTCCTGTCTTCGGTTGTTTACAGGAGTTTGATTGGTGGTCTGGTTTTTTCAAACAATTCGACGAACCTGTTCTCAAAATCCAGTTTAGATAATGCTCCGGCTGTTGGCGATATTAATAAATTTTGAGAAAAGGTTCATCAGTGTTTGAAGAAACTAAACCACTAATCAAACACCGTTTAAAACCCAGAGATAGTGTTCTGTAAGTGACGTAGACTGCGCCATGTTTCATTAAAAATGATGAAGGAATAAAAAAGTTACCTGTGTTTTTACTTCTAAACCAAAGTAAAATATTTCTGTCCGCCAAGTTGTGTGACGTTAAAGTCACGTGGTATACACACACTGTCTTATATCGTTTAGAAATACTGAATTCTAAAATCCTTATTTTGCAGTAGACAACTTTGAAAGTATTTTAGCAAAATTATGAAAAATCACTATAAATGAAAGTACAATAATTGAATAGAGTTGAAAAGATTGTAAGGGAGAAATTGCTTATAATGAGAAACAAATGAGCATTTTTTTCTTTTGTCACAATGTTTTCAAAGGTCTTCTTCTGTAGAGCTGTCACAACGCGTCTGTATGAGGGAAAGGTATAAAGCCAATGTTCTGGGTACTCAAAAGGATCGTCTCAGTGAGATCATTCTTTAGAGTACCCACAGCAAAGGTTTTGGTGGGGAAATAAGAGAGATGTATTCCTCCCCCTTATTTTGACCTCTGGTAGCTATGAAGTAAATGGCATAGTTATTGTTATGAATTTGAACTTCCCATTTATTATAATATTGTTTGGCGGATTTGATTCAATAAAAATTGTCTGCTTTATGGGGAATAGTTTATACATGTACTGATGTGAGCAATTTAGTATATGGCGAATTGTAGCAACACTTGGATTTGTTTTGTTTTTTCCTATAAAAGGAAAAGTTGTATTTTTCTGAAAGTTTATCGAGTATTGAGCAAGAAATCCATTGGTAGCATTTTGTTCCGTCTCTGGATTGGCGGCCATCTTGAATTTCAAAATGGACGCCATTTGCGCTATTGCATCAATGATGAAGTGTCGGTTGGATTTATTTACGTCAGTTTCTGGGGGCTTTTATCTGTTCTATCAACTACACTTTCTAAAGCATGTATCAGCTCACTTTTATTTTGACATTTCAACTAACTTCCATCGTCATTCATCAGAACATGATTAACATTTGAGAATTCAAATTCAGTAACTGACTTTTGAAGATCTAGGTTCCTTTCCGACTACTATGAGCATACGTGACATTAATGAAGTGGTTAACTTTGTGTGGGTTACCCTAGTATTCCCTTTCGGTTTTTGTTTTGAAGGAGGTCGTCCCATGACAATAATTCACATTTTGTCCCAAAGATTAGCTGTGCCTTTTATTCTCTCTTCCAATAATTTCATTTTTGCCTCATTTCCACGGTTTACAAGGTTCAATATACTTACTTTTGCCTCATCACTTAGTAGGACACGTTTTGTCATGATATTGTATATATCGTCTCCCTTGTCATTAAACAGATTAAATGACATATCGTATTTGAGTTGGTAAAGCATACGCTCTTGTCCCGTCACCACAGCCGTCGAATGAAGGTCGTGAGCTTCGGAGGTTTCTTTAGAAAGCCCAAGCATTTGATTTGTCTCTTCAGAAATTATGGATAGTTCTGGAGCCCCAAGGCAATATTTCAAGGCTGTGACAGGCTTGGTTGTTATATATCACCTAGACCCCCCTTCTCCCTTTAAGATCTTGTTTTGATGTTCTTGGGCTTGATATATCCCTATAGATGTAAACAGTGTCAAATTTCTTGTTATTACAGCACATAACCTGGTCCATAAGTCTGGGTCTGTATCTCTTGTTGAATACGCTCAAGTTGTAAATTCAGGTATGTGTTGGGCGTAATCAGGTATAAAATAAGCAAATAAATACGTTGACAAATCCTCATATGATGCAAGGTCCGGGCAGAACTGTGAATCTTTCACCAATCTATGGGCACTTAGCAATGTCATTGTCTGATTCATGTACAGACGACACCATTTGTATATCAGATACGTGTTGTTTGAACTCCCACTTATTTATGTTTGATTCCTTAATTGCATGTCTTAAAAGCTCTTGCATACAGCTGACCTATTTCACGTCCTCATTTATTGTGAGTGGGGGCAGCTTCATGCATCACAGATTTACCTATTGCCTCAGCATGAAGACATGATGGTATATTTCCTGTTGAGTCAGTAATAACTGAATTTTAAGAATAAGCCCATTATCTTGAACTGAAACAAAGAATTGCACTTCAGCTGCAATCATGTCAAAGTTATTGTTTGAATCGTGGTCAACAGTAAATGAGTTCGTCTCTTTAAATGATTCTGCAAACGTTTTCCGTTTTTTCCGCTGTATATATTTCTCTAAATATTTTGTGATACATGACTTATGATAAAAAATGTCTGTTGACACAATATCTCCAGCAGCGATAACGTCAATCAATCATACTTTCCAAGTGTCATTGTCACTCTTTTCACGTCCAAAATAAAAATTATTGTATCAAAATTCCAGTATTTTGACATTTGACCTCCAAATATGACCTTAACCTTTAAACTATCGACCTTGGATATAAATATGTACAAGGGGGTAGCATGTTTCACAATGAGTGCAAGTTTGGTCGACATCCAACCAGTGGTATTGATGCAATAGCCCGGACAAGAACTGACATATGTAGCAAATGGCGGCCATTTTGAAATTCAAGATGGCCGCCAATCCCGAGACGGAAAAAAATGCTACCAATGGATTTCTCGCTCAAGACCCGATAAACTTTCAGAAAAATACAACTTTTCCTTTTATAGGAAAAAAAATCACAGGATGACAATTCGCTATATACTACTAGTGTAACTGCTAACTCATCAAGGAGTCACTTACCGTTATACAACTGCATAGCTGTAATATACATGGCGTAAATTGAAATTAAAACATTGCAGTTGCTCCAAGGTGGATAAATAATTATGATTTTCAGAGAATACATATACATTTGTTTTATGATATTAGAAAACAAAATATTATTACATTCAGCATTTCGTTATAATTTAGCCTTTATTTTAAATGAGACGTTCTGTTCTCTGTGAAAAGCAACCTTAGGACAATTGCGTGCGGTGCATCTTTCTCCAATTAATAACATACGGTTTCAAATACGTTAGTAATCAAATATCTTATGGAACCCTTTAGCAATGAGACGCTTGCCAATCGTTTTTCACACGGATAATACTTACGCTTAGGTTGGTTTTCCCAGAGTACATCTCATATAATAGGTATGTGGGTAGGTAACAGGTTGACTGGGACAAATAGTATGTGGAGAAAGGTAAGTTAAACCGGTGGCCGATGTATAAATGATATTATGTTGCAAACGGGCAAAGAACCCTCCAATCAATCAAGCGAAAGGAAATGAATGATAGATGTGGTGGCTTTATCTTGAATTTCGTAAAACGTACACTGTCCAAATTCAATTGGTCTCCCTCCAATAAGTTATCCTATTTCATCCGAGTTGACAAGCCGGGTAAAAATGTCGCATCACTTACATAAAGATAGGAATTATACAGAGGCAAACAAAATCAAATGTATTTTATCAGCGCCTTGAATATCTCCACATGTATAAACATAGCAATGATGCACATTAGGAATAACCGTCATTATATGTAGGACACAGCGTGATTTGTATAGATTTGTCCGAAAGTGACCCTCAATTCCAAAGAAATGAAGGCCTATTCGTCGCTGAATCGGCCCCCGTATATTTGTCCTGGGCACGGGTCAATGTGTACACTACAAAAGCTAAGATCTAATTTGCCAGACTTCGTTGGACACAATTAATTTGTCCTCTTACTTTGTGAATAGAAGCTCAGACGGTGCCCTACGTAAATGTTTTGAACGTTGTATACACTGTAAATGAGCCTGTGCATGGGGAAAAGATACACGTAGGTGTTTGTGCACATCATATATCAACGTCAGCCTGTGTATCTGCACAGTCAGATCTGCACTATCAACATATTACGTACAAACACATTTGAGAAGCTTATTTGTATGTGTGTATATTCCGAAAACACTGAGCAGGTGGTCCAGATGATCTGAGTCTACACTGTTCAAATATGACAAACTGTACATTTTCTCATCGACTGGCTATAATTAAGGATCAATATGATCTAGAGGAGTCAATATAAACAAGTGTTCATCTATGTATCTTACAACCTATTATGGTCATAGGTGTATACGTGGGTTGCGTAACAATTAGGTGTTTTCAGCCAGTGAAGATCTATATTGCAAAACGCATTCTGATTAAAATCTCGAATCCGCCTTGGCCTAGTGGTTAGCATTGGGGAAAATCCCTTATCCCGGCGATGTGGACATTCTGGACTGATATTTCGAAAAACAACAACAAAGAAGCGTCTCAGGGAATGTGTGATTTCTATGCGTACAGTGAAAACCTAAATGAACTAGTGCATTCTTAAAGTGTCATCCGGATTGTCACGGGCCGTCTATATGGTTCAGAGATCCAAGTTAACCTTTAAAAAGTAACAACAAACATGGGATTGTAAAACCCACTAGTTATTCTCCAATGTAACATTAATTGACGCCAAACAGGCTATCTAATCGCAAGACAGCGCACAAATATTATACCGTTAAGTGAATAGACAACCAACCATAGCATATTTTTAATACACGTATGATAAACATATGCCACAATTAAAACCGTTTGTGACTTAATGGTGAGCAACAACGCACAGCGGATACTTCAGTGCAGATGTACATACTAATGAGATCACCAATAGTCGAAATGATAAGTCGTTTTCACCGACCACGCCTCATGTACCAAACGATATGAACATACTTATGAACACACTTATGAACATTCTTATGAACATACTTATGAACATACTTATGAACATACTTATGAACAAACTTATGAACAAACTTATGAACAAACTTATGCCAACTAATTGCTCTCAGGAAGTCTGGGCTGAACAACTCCGTTATTGGGCAAAGGTTTATTTATACAATCTCAATATGTCTTGACGGAAACAAATATTTTCATTTCGTGTGTCCACTACACATCTACGTCGTGTATGTATGAATGACTGTATTGAGTGCATTCTTGTTATGATATTGTTTTAATGTCATTAAAATCAGTATAGACGTCCTCGATGTACTTATAACTAATCTAACGACACCTCATATAGACGTCCTCGATGTACTTATAACTAATCTAACGAAACCTCATAAAAGGTCATCATAAATTGACCCTACACATTTAAATATTCACGAGCAGGTTAACGTTTATTGTCAATTGAAAGCGCATGATACAACCAACCCTCGGTTCTATAAGGATGTCTCGAAAATCACCGCTTCTTTATCTCGTGTTTATAGGGGTTATCTGACCTAAAACTCGCGTAGGCCACAATATGATTGGCTGACAGAAAGAACAATCTGATACGAACTGGATGAGGCAGCCATCAGATCTGTATATGCAAAAGGCGCAGATTATGTCTGGTTTTAATGAGATTGGATATTATTTATGCATCCAATCACAGGTCTAGACTAGGGCCTGCAATTAGGTATTTCAGCACCAATATCAATGTAATTACTGTTCTTTACCCTTGGATAGTGATAGCCCAAAAAGAAACCCCCGAGTGAGAGAGTTATTTTTGAGTACCCAAAACCTATGGTGTGTTTGTATGTCAAATAAGCAGTTAAGTCAAGTTTGTCCCTTATTTGGAGCTCTAGGATAGCTTCTTTTCTGTCTTTATGTGAATGGTGTTATGAGTATAGACCAAATCTAGCGGTATTATCTATCCTGATACGGATCTGAACACCAAGGCGGGAAGCTATTAGTTTCCATTTTAAAGTATTTGGTATGACCATGTCGTGAATCGAACCCTTGTCTTGCACCCCGAATGTGGACGGAAACTCTTTTAACATATCCCAAAGGTTACGGCCCTTAGACGGAATCTCTCGCAGTTCTCCGTTTGATTACATTGCCCCTGTGGTACGACGGGAATTCACAACGTCCGGTGTTTTATCCTTTCTTATCGAAGCGTGTGTCCAGTTCTTCAGAAACTTATCGAAACGAATACATATTTCATCGTTCTGTCATAGCAGCAATTTGTTTTCTATATCATTCTCTCATATGAGCCGTCCCGCGAAAAAACCAGCAGTGTGGACTCTGTGTAAAGTATCGGCCCGGATTAGCGGCTTACCCGCATAGACACTGTTCGCCTCTTGTGGATTTTCTGTGTCCGGAATTACTATTATATACATCTATCCCCCTCAGACGGAATGTATCGGCCGGGATCAGTCTGCGCGTATAGCGCAGGCTCATCTGGTCGATACATTACGCAGATGCCATAATGTTGGTTTTCTCGCGGGACGGCTCAATTATATGTCATGATTACACAAACGAGAAACGCATTGGGCAGCGATCATCAGAAATCTATTTCACGACTTGGTTAACGTTATTCCCAACAGACATTGGTCATCGGGTTTTCTGAT
>JAUELF010285179.1:0-10266 GCA_031471495.1 Clinocardium nuttallii | reverse complement strand
TATCTTAATGGGCCAAACTGAGGGAAAATCTTGTTTACACTCTGGAGGTCGCATTATTTGCTTCAGCAGCTTGAAATGTTGTCTGAATGTTTATCTTAATGGGCCAAACTGAGGGAAAATCTTGTTTACACTCTGGAGGTCGCATTATTTGCTTCAGCAGCTTGAAATGTTGTCTGAATGTTTATCTTAATGGGCCAAACTGAGGGAAAATCTTGTTTACACTCTGGAGGTCGCATTATTTGCTTCAGCAGCTTGAAATGTTGTCTGAATGTTTATCTTAATGGGCCAAACTGAGGGAAAATCTTGTTTACACTCTGGAGGTCGCATTATTTGCTTCAGCAGCTTGAAATGTTGTCTGAATGTTTATCTTAATGGGCCAAACTGAGGGAAAATCTTGTTTACACTCTGGAGGTCGCATTATTTGCTTCAGCAGCTTGAAATCTTGTTTACACTCTGGAGGTCGCATTATTTGCTTCAGCAGCTTGAAATGTTGTCTGAATGATTCTAGGTCAACACTCTGGATGATCCTTTTAAGCTAACCATAGCACAAAGTGCGTGCTCAAGGTGAGTTATTGTGATCGGCCAACTTTCTTTCCGACGTTTGACAAAAGTCAATGCGACATGCGTCGTTTGTCTTTCACCAACGGGCTAACTCTATGTGGAAAAGCAGTCAGTTGCTTGGGAAGATTGTTGTGTGGAGTACTGGTATGAGAAAAACCAGGAAACACTAGGTGAACTGGCCGCCGTGATATGACTGAGAAAATGTTAAAAACGGCGTTAAACCCCAATCAATCAAATTCAATGCATTCTGGTGAATGTATACACTTCTTTCTATGCAAACAAATGTGTTTTAGGGACTAGTTGGCTGAAGATCAGCATGGCCACGAATGTTTTATGCATTATTTGACCTTGGTCAGAATAATTTTTTGATGATACTTAAGTTAAGTTCAAAGTTGGGTCATATCAAATCAAACACCAAGTCACTCATCTAAAAAAAACATAAGACAAGACTTAGTCTTGTTGCAACTCAAGAAGTCTCATGCTTGACTTATTTATCATATTTAAGTTCTTTTCATTTACATAGAGCCATGCTATTCAGGTAAAGCGCATCAGGGCTTCAATGGCCCTCTGATTGAAATGTTGTTTGCGGTTACATTTTCTTTATCAATTGGACCTTAACTCCATTTTAGTTACAGTACATGCAATGGTTTTTTTTGCAATTCACATCCTCGTTACAGATAACTAAAAAAGAAATCGTATATTTTGTATGAATAGCCTTGGTACCAAGGATGGCGAATCAGTACTCCACACAAAAGTGCTACCTAGGCATCTGGCTACCTACAATATAGCCTGTCAGGCATCTGGCTACCTTCAACATAGACTTCAGCCCCATTGATAGATAATGAGTAACAGTTGTCATAATGACTTATCAATTATCAGAAATAAGGACAAGCTCATAGGTAGTCTCTTCATTACATATGATTAACCCTTTCCCTCATATAGACGCTTTCTGACGCCTCTGCAACAGACTGCTTCTTGACAAAACGTGCAATTTCTCCTTTTGCCACAATGTTTTCCAATTTTAGTCATAGGTTATCCATTTCATTATAGAGATTTTCTATGTTTTGACAAAATCTGTTCAAAGTCGTCTGCTGTTGAGTTGTCATCATCCTGTTAGGTCTCCTTGCGCTCTGTACATCACCAATCAGACCTGTTTCTCCTTTGCCAAAAATGTTTTAAAAAATTATACTTTTCAAGATAAAAGTTTTTACGGCTGCTTGGACTGTGTCCTAGAAGAACTTTATGTTGTCACATTTTTGTTTGCATTGTCATCATTTTTGGCACACTTTTGATCAGTGAGCATCGCTATTGAGTCTTTACATTACAGGGCTAATAATTTAACTCTTACCTACTTAAGGGTAAGGCCCTTGTTATGTCTTAACCCTTTCTCTCATATAGACGCTTTCTGATGCCTCTGCAGTAGACTGATTTTTGAAAACATAGTGACAAAAGAAGAAATTGCACAAAACGTGCAATTTCTCCTTTTGCCACAATGTTTTCCACTTTAAGTCATAGGTTATCCATTCAATTATAGAGATTTTCATTTTTTGACAAAACATGTTCAAAGTTGTCTGCTGCAGAATTGTCGTATGAGGGAAAGGGTTAAACCTCATCCCTAGTCTGACCTTTTACCTAGGTCAAGGTCATACCTATGAATTTGTCCTCCACTTGGCACAATCTGTTTTCTTCATTGAAGACTATCAGATAACCAACACAACATGAACAAAATCTAGGACAAAATATGGACAACATCTATAAATGTAAGTATTATTATTGTCATGATGAAAATATTGTGGCAAAAGGTGTCTGCGTGAGGGACATGGTTCTGTAGTATATACTTGGGTAAATGCTGTATATCTTTGAGAATTGAACAAAAGAACTCCAACAACTATGTGTAAAAGTTTAAATATATATTTTAATTGTGTATAATAAATAAGCACCATCTGATGTAAATATCTTTAACATTGTTATATAAAATATAAATAAATTTGATATATTCTTTATCATATAACCTTAATACATGTACAACCCTCAAAAATATAATAAAAAATAATAAAAAATACCTACATTAAAAGGATTTATAAAATTTAATGTGGATGCCTTTAAAACATAGACCTCATTGGTAGACAGTAAGTATCATATTCTTTGTTTGTGGTCCTTTTTAACTCATGTATTAAAACAAGAGGGCCATCATGGCCTTGGAATCGCTCACCTGAAGATTTTTTTAAGTTTTTACTATATGCAAAACAGCCCCACCCCCTAATGGCCATGTTTGTTTACCAATTAACATGGCTTGAAGAAATCTGAGAGGGTCACCCAAGGAACATTTCATTAAAAATTTTGAAAATCAGCCAACCAGTTTAGGAGAAGAATAAAATTCAAGTTTTTGTTTGGCTGCCATGGAAACCAGAATTCTGCATGGATTCCTAAAAATTGAAGGAATTCTGGTGAGGTTAGAGAGAGGATGCTTTCTGTATAGTTTCACCCAAATTGACCTACATGTTACTGATGAGAAGATGTTGACGGATGCACGATGGACGCCGGACATAGAAGGGCGATAACAATAACTCATGTGCTCCGATGAGCTACAAAGTAGCATTTGCATGTAATAATATGATCATGACTAGAAGTAAAGATAAATATCACAGATGCTCCATCCTGTAGGTAGGGTTTTCAATCTGAATCTACTTTTTCAAATATAAAAGGAAATTTGACTAGTTAACCCTATCCCATAAATTGATACCTCTGCTGCAGAAATCTTTTGAAAAATGTGGCCTTTTTCACATAATTATGACAAATCTGCAGAAGACTTCAAAAATATAGAATATGGCGACTCCCGAAAAAATATTGAATAGAGTAGAAAACATTGTGACAAGCAATTGCTCCTTTCACAAAAGATGTGTAGGGCAGATTTGTGGGAAGAAATATATCATACCATAAATATAACTGTATAATTAACCCTTTCCCTCATATAACTCATCCTTTTTCCACAATGTTTTCCACATTTAGTCATAGGTTATCCATTCAATTATAAAGATTTTCTATCTTTTGACAAAAACTGCTCAAAGTTGTCTGCTGCAGAATTGTCGTATGAGGGAAAGGGTTAAGTTTGAAATGTTTCCAGTCCAGTAAGCTGACCTCTTGCAGACACTGTGATCAGGATTGTTGGGTTGGTGAAATGGAATTCAATCGGAAATGACTTTGCCTCCTGGGGAAAAAGAAATTAAGGATAAATACTCAAATTTAATTGACCATAGCTCTACATCTATTTTTTTTAAATAGAGTGTTTTTAAAATGCTCATCTCTGATCACAAGTTGAAAAAAATAATATAAACCCTATTCCCATTCACATCTGCAGCAGAAGACTTGAAATCTTTTGCAAAAGGATAATTTTCCTCTGCCACAATGTTTTTCAACCAAATTCAATAATTAGTATCTTTTAAAGAGACTTTCCATATTATTTATCTGGACGCTTTCAAAGATGTCTGCTGCAGATTTGTTTTATGTGGGAAAGGGTTTAGAGACACAATGTCTGAAAATATTCATATGTTGTCATTTTGTCCTTATCTACCATAAATCTAGATAGTAAGAGACAAATATGTGTCTGCTGTCTCAGACTTTCCAACATACAGCAAATCCGCAGCAGGTGACTTTGAAAACGTACCCACTAATATATTGAACAGCTCTTGAAATGTTTGTTTTTTAACATTGAGATTAATTTTTCCATTTGTCACATTGTTTTTAAAAGTCATCTGCTGCAGGAGTCAGAAAATGTCTGTACATTGGAAAATGTTAAACATTATTAAAACTTTGATTTAGGAAAATTGGTCTCTTGTGTAGCTAAGTTTCACATACACATCCCCATCATATGATCTGTTTCAACCTCTTAACTAGAAGATTCTTAGATGTTTGATAATGCCTTAACTGGATTATCAACTGTGCAGATCCTAATCAGACTGCATGCACAGGCTGATCTGAATCTGTGCTTTCCCTTTTACCCATAATGTTTACTTTAGTTGTGTGCGGCAAAGACTTTCACCCTTTCCCACATACCGGTACAATCAGTAGCAGACAACTTTGAAAACATATTGGCGAAAATATGGAAAATATTTATAAAAGTAAGAATTTATATTGTATATGTTGAAAACATTGTTACAAAAGGAGAAATTGCTTGCTATGAGCAATTTCTCCTTTTTTCACAATATTTTCTAAAGCTTGTCTGCTTCTGAGGCTTCAAAAAGCAACTGCATGTTGGAAAGGGTTAAAATGAATTTACATCCAGGACACGGTTGCATGGGTTGCAAAAAGTTCAGTTTTATTCTTGTCGTAGCTTAATATATCAATGTGAAAGATTGAAGTTAAAACAGCTAGAATAGTTTCAATGTTGTCCTTCATCCCACACATACAGTACTTACAATGTTTGGGTCAGCCAGACTTTCAAACTCATGTAACATTTTCTCCTGCAAGTCGGTGTCACAGTATATCTGTAACAGAAACACACATTGTCATGTGATTAATTCAAAACAGCATGTATTATTTGGAATTACCCCTTTCCCTTTCCCACATTAAAAACACTTTTAAAAAGCCTATATAATTAGACAGCTATTGAAAACATAGTGGGAAAAGGAGAAATAGAAAAAAACATGATTTGCTGTTAACCTGACCACCATGATAAATGTTTAACATTAAGTATAGTGCACAGAGACTGAAGAAGGGAAATCCTCAAAACATTTTAACAGTCTTTGGTTTGACCCTGCTATTAATCAAACCATAAATTAATTTTCTTATATCCCACACAGTTTGCACAACAGCCCCCAGGGCGCTTTGACCAAAACATTCACATAAAATAACCAATTCCCAGATATAGATGCTTTCTGACACCTCTGCACCAGTCTACTTTAAAAAACATTGAAGCAAAGGTTTCAATTGCTCATAATGAGCAATTTCTCCTTTTGCCACAATGTTCATTCTCTATTCAATAATTGTTCTTTCATTTTAAGAGAGTTTCCCTTGATTTCATTGTCATCTGCTGCTGATTTGTTGTATATGGGAAAGGGGTTAATCATTAATGAACACAAATCTGTTTACAGTTTAACCCTTTCCCTCATATAGATGCTTTTTTATGCCTCTGCAGCAGACAGCTTTTTGAAAACATTGTGGCAAAAGAAGAAATTGCACAAAACGTGCAATTTCTACTTTTGCCACAATTTTTTACACTTTTAGTCATAGGTTATCCATTCAATAATAGAGATTTTCCATTTGTTGACAAAAACTACATGTTCAAAGTCGTCTGCTGCAGATTTGTCATATGAAGGAAAGGGTTAATGAAAGAGACATCACAAGCTGTCTGTAGGAAGGAAAGGGGTTTAATACTGCAATAAAGCATAGAACTGAATGAGTCCAACAGAGGTCCAGATAAAGAGGGGTATTGAATCTCATTTCCCCGAAATTTCTCTCTTATTATCCAACTAATCTATATGATGTGGATTAACTCAAAAGAATCATCTTTCTAAAACGATTCTTTTGAGTACCCACAACATATGGTGTAAGGGTCATATAAAGATTTTAGAACATGCAATTAAAACAATGCTTAATATCTAGAGTTCTGGTCCAAACTCTTTATAAAGGTCACTTTCTCCCCCTATTTTACCCTTAAAAATTCTGTACCAGACAACAAATATAGAATGAGTCCTCATGTGGGAAAGGGTTAAAAACGACAAAATAGACCTCTTTGTTGAAATATTTGTCATTACAAATTGTGCAAACTTAACAAATGGGTCATGATTATTTACAACCTTTATTTTGCATTGAAACATATTGCCTCAGATATCACTTCCTGGGCATACATAACCATTCAACAACTGAACTTTTTAACCCCCTTTCCCACATACAACAAATCTGAAGCAGACGACTTTGAAAATATGCTGACACATCAAACTGTTTGTGGAATATCTATATCAGCAATATTCAAGTTTTTCATTAAGAGTTGAAAACATTGTGGCAAAACGAGAAGTTGCTCATAATGTTTGTTTGTTTGTTTATTGGGGTTTTATGCCACTTTCAACATTATTTCAGGTATATCACGACGAAAGCTCACTTATACATGATCCCTGGGTAAACAAACTTAGTATTAGGCTAGAAAATGTGCCTTACCCAAGGGCACTCCACCATGCTCATAATGAGCACTCAGTAGTGGCGTTTTAAACGGTCTCCATGAGAGAAAATGTTTACCTTTTATACCACCTGCAGGTGCATTTTGGCGCACCTGCAGTAGATTACTCTTGAAAACATTGTTGCAAAAGGAGAATGTGTCAATGATGATCAATTTCTTCTTTAGTCACAATGTTTTCTACTTAATCCAATATATTCATCATTCATTTATATAGACTGTCAAAATTAATGATGATGCTGGCAAAGTCAATATCTGCTGCAGACGTACTTGTTATACAGAGGACTACTGATTAGGAGGAGTAAACTCGTCTTTTCCCATCCATATCTCGCTTATGACTCCACTAAACTCTATGTTTATAGATGTTAAGTATATTACAGTTTTTATTTTACAGTGACCAGTTGACCCCTGTAGCCCAACAACACAATACCATTAATGATATTAAATAAAAACTTTCTACAAACAAAAGATGGTTACATTATAAGTCAACTGTAACTAAAGATAATGAATATATTATTTTTTTCCTATTTTAAGTAACAGTGACCTTGACCCCTAAAACACAATCCGATTAACATATTCATAATATGTTGAAGAACATTATGTTTTTATTGTTTGGCAAAAAATTGAAATCAATGTAACAAAAGAAGAAACTATGTCCAATTCCCAAAGTCAACCAAAATTCATCAAAATTGATGTGTTTTATCCCCAAAACAGGCCCACTCAGCATCATTATCATACAATGTGAAGAAGGTTATAATATGAACTAGTTTTACAAGTTTCAAAGTAATAGGTTCGATAGTTTCCATGAAAGTGACAACGCAAAACTTAACTATGTCCAATTCTCAAAATTGACCAAAATTCATCAAAATTGGTGTTTTTTACCCCCCAAAAACAGGCCTTCTCAGCATCTTTATCATTCAATAAGTTTGATAGTTTCCATGTAAGTGACCTAAACACAAAACTTAACCAACACCATCAATTCTCAAAATCAACCAATATACATCAAAATTTATGTTTTTTACCAAAAGAAAAACCAGGCCACACTCTGACAGCATCTTTAGCATACAATGTGAAAAAGGGTATTAGATGAACAACTTTTCCAACTTTCAAAGTATAAGGATTGATAGCTTCCATTTAACTATGTGCAATTCTCAAAATCAACAAAAATACATCAAAATTGATGTTTTTTACCCCCCAAAACAGGCCACACTCAGCATCTTTAGTATACAATGTGAAGAAGGGCATTAGATGAACAAGTTTTCCAAGTTTCAAAGTCAAAGGTTTAAGACTCTCCATGTAAGTGACCTAAATGCAAAACTTCACCAGCGCCGCCGCCGCCGACAATCAAGTGACAATAATAGCTTTGGATTATAGCCTTATAAACTCATTGTATCATACTAAACTCAAATTGAAGAATAAATAACTCACTTTTTCTTCATTCCTGGATCCCCACATTGTGTCTGTATATCACTCTTGCACAGCTCTCGGAATTTGTGGGAAAATTTTACGTCCTTAAGTTGAATCTAGAGATGGTAACACATTAAAGTTTAGTTTAATTTCATCAGAAACCATGATTGTATAACAGTGTGTCATGTTAATCTGGATATTGTTGGTTAAGCCTTCCCTTATTTAACACATTTTGACACTTCTGCAACAAATCATTTTTGCAAATACAGATATTGCTCATAATGGAAAATATTTCCATTTGCCACAATGTTTTCAATAATTATACATTAATTTATAGACATTTTCCATATTTTTGCTTAGATGTTTTCAAAGCCGTTTGCTGCAGATTTATAGCATGTGGGAAAGGGTTTAAAGGAGGTGCCAATAGGCCTCCCCTTTAGGATGAATCTAATATAACTCACAATCTGATGATGCTCCACTCCGGCTGAACATTTTTTATCCATCTCATGATGATGTTTATTCTCTATCAGACAATCCATCACATCATTCGCGTCCGCATCATGTTCTAGTAGCTCCTGCAAACAAAGTCAACAATATTCAGCACTATTGATGCCACTTCTGCAAGTTGTCATTTCATAGAAAGTTTTATTAAACGAGTTCAAGAAATTTGTTATCAAGTGAGCCTTTGGACGAGTTTAATAAAACTTTATGAAATGACAACGAATGTAAGATTCTTTTTATAACGTGACAAAACACAAAAAGGTTATCATTTTTTGCTGTCAGGAAATAGTCACAACTTAATAAACTTAACTAATCATAAAAAAAGATATGTTTATGATCTAATGGTCGCTTAACTTCGTCCATTTCTGGATACATGTTCTCAGCCATCTTGTAAACATTTGTGGATGAATACAAATATAGTTAATTGGTCATGTTATATTACACACTTGACATATTAAGAAATATGTAATGGGTATATTAGAATGTATACAAGCATTGCCATGTGATAAATAGAAATATTGACGATAAAGGAGAAATTACAAAAATAAAACAAATTACATGTTTTTATTATACTTCCAAGATCCCCAATGTAATTTATTTCCGCACATGTTTTCGGAGAAGGCTTTGTTTGAAAACAAAACGGTTATATCATGGAAAACAAGCAGTTCATCTATGATCCTTTCCAATGTTAATATTTAAGGACATTTAGTTAATCCTTCCATTTATCAATCTACATCAGACAACTTTTAAAACTATTGTGAGAAAAAATGACAGTATTCACCTATTATATTGTTAGTAAGTGAATAAATATGTATTAAAGTTGATTAATTAGAGTTGAACATTGAATTCAACAGTATTTCAGTTATATCATGGTGGCCTGTGCATTTACTTATATGTCTTTTCTGGCTTTCTCACACCAGTACTCAACTAAATATTAATCCCATGCAGCTTATTTTATTTTGTTTATTGTACTCACAATTTTTATAATAATCTTTGCTTATAGTGGTTTATGTATGTCTGTTTATATTGTTTGGCTAAAAAACACAATCAGTTTTAAAGCATTTTTGAAACTTGATCACAAAGAGCATCTTCTTGACCTATATTTTTCAAATATTCTCTACAACTGTGTAAACCCTTTCCTACTTACAAACGCATTTTGACTCATCTGCAGCAGACAACTATTAAAACAAGAGTTGTCGGAGAACAATATAGCTCGCCTATCAGGGCTGTCTATCAGGGCCTACTTCAAAATAGAAGCCTTATCACGCCCTAAAAATTAGGGTGTGTCCAAAATTTTCGTCTGCTATCCAAATATTTTTTGGAAAACATCTTTTTATGTCGATGCAACTGATAGTCCTAGCAGCCCTCAGGTTGGATCACAGGTCTGATGCCAAGTTATTCAATAAATGACCTGTTTGCTTATAAATATATGTAGTCGAGTCACATTTGGCGTGACAAGAGTTAACAATTATCTGTAGGGCGAGTTCATAGCTTGTAAATAAAACAATTATACAGTGAGTGCAAAGATTTGACCAAAATTCTAAGTCCAAAGGCACAATTCAGTCAAAATCCATTCCAGAGTTATGGGACTTGACATACAGGGTCATATAATGACCCTGAATAAGTGT
>JAUELF010285168.1:0-10267 GCA_031471495.1 Clinocardium nuttallii | reverse complement strand
AAAAAATTGTCGCTTTCTGGACAAGTACTATACCGACTGAGCTAACAGGGTCGCTAACATGTAATCTCTCATATTTCGTATAAGTTCACACCCGCGACAAAATCCCTGCTAAGATGGAATTTCGTCCCCGAATATTGGATGTCTTAATATACACTGCTAGAGCCGTAATTTCGTCTAGTGCGGGGGTCGAACCCGGGACCTATCGCTTTCCAGGCAAGTACTCTACCGACCGAGCTAACCGGGCCGCTTACATGTACTCTCTCCTATTGTGTATAAGTTCAGACCCGTAAAATAAATTTTGTTTAGGCCCCAGATGACGTCAAATCCGATTTAATCGATTTGTTCAATATTTAAACATCTTATATCGAGCGGGTAAACTTTCCTTGCTTTGTTTACTTTTACAGGAATATAGAAAAAATAAAAGAATATATATTTCCATTTAACTTGTTTATATGTATATTTTAATCAAAACTTTGAAAAGCATTGTGTAGTCCCTTTAAGAAAATGTATACGCTGATTAATCTCGTGTCCGTTCCAGTCCTGGTCATGTCACCAGTACTGAAACAGCAGCTATTTCAGAAAGCTGCGGCTATTTCTGAATCCGTCGGCAAAGTACCTACTTTACCGGTTTATGTAGCCGACAGAAACCCCGATGATACTGTTATAACTCCCATTCTTGGACCATGTGCTCCAAGAATTCTTCAAACGATTTGCCTCACTTCAGCAGCGGGCTACTACGACATTCTTACTGTCCCGCCAGTTGATGAAGCACTTATCGACGAGTCAGTCAAGTTTATCAGGGAAGACCTGCCATCGGACGATACACTCAATGTGTAAATTGAGTGCTGGGGAAATAAATGGGGTGGTATATCACCCTTATCTTACCTACCAGTCAACTATTGACGACTTGATTAAGGAATGTGATCCAAATGTCAACACAATTCGTTGGAGAGCGATAACATTTTTGGTGACAAGTTGCGAGTTCGAAGAAAGAATTTCAACTATTGGCCTCGTGATCGTCAATGGTGAAGAAAATGCCTACAGGAATATGCCTTATGTCTGCACATAGAGTCTGAGATATGGATGTCAACCTTTATATTTTCAAAGGTCTTCTGCTGCAGATTTATATTGTATTAAAAAGAATATTTATGAATTCAAAATGTAGCCTATCTAGTATCACTTAAACCCCAGTCGCAATTACCTTGCGATATGTTGCAAGTAGTTTGCGACGGATTTTTAAGCATTATCTCGCAGACATCGAGTTAATTTAAAATTAAAACCTCATTGCAAACTATGCCCGGCCAATGTCCGGTCAATTATCACTCATATCGGGCGAGCGCCGGGCCAAATTCGTCGCTCAGATTCCGGGCAGACATTGACATTGACAGATGCCCTATAAACGAAGGGAGGACTGAATGAGAAGGAGAGGGGGCAGTAAAGTTAATGTGACCATGCCTCTCTTCTTCAGCTACCAATGCACCGATAACTAAGTTGTAACGGTAGCGTGCAAATGCCAACCTCTCCCTCAACCGGGCAACCCGATCTTGCTGTGCAGGTACCAGCAATCGCTGTGGAGGTATCAACGGCATTTTCGTAAGACTGGTTGTCTTAATGATATCTTAGTCAAGTTAAAATATGGGTAATATTGGGTCAGAATCTAGGTCGCAAAGCCAAATCTTAATAACACAATGGAGGCTGCAGTTTTAACTTGGGCATGTTGAAACTGTATCAGAAGGTTTGTCTTGGTGATATGAAGGTCAAATTTGAATATTGATCATATCTGTTCAAAAACTAAGTCACTAGGCCAAATTAAAGGAAAATCTTGTCAAGACTGTAGAAGAAACATTTTTAAAATTTGATCAGGATGTTTATCTTTATGATATCTAGGCCACGTTTGGGTCGTGCCGGGTTAAAAACTAGGTCACTAGGCCAAATTGAAGGAAAGTTTTGTCAATACTCTGAAGGCCGCATATTTTGCTTTAGCAGCTTCTGCAGCTTGACAATTTGTCAGGATGTTTATATTGATGATATCTAGTCCATGTTCGACTATGTGTCATATCGGGTGAGCAAAAAAGTTCACTAGGCAAAATGAAGGAAAATCTTGATAACACTCTGGATCTTGCATTTTGAATCTTTGTCAGAATAACTGTCTTGATGAGTTTTGCATTGTTCAAACACGTTCTCCCCGTCTAGTACATGGTTTAGATAATTATTTCTACTTGATGGAAGTTGATTTAACATTGACATATTTCTCAATATAATAAGGCACATGTCTTGAATTTGTATACGTGTGAGCTCTTGTACTCTGGTGAGCGATATAGTGCCAACAAGGTCCTCCTGTTTTTAAATTGGCAGTTTAATAATATTAACTATTTTTGATATGATTTTTCAACTTCTTAACAATAAAAACATAAACATAAGCTGCAATCGTTATTTCCTACATTTTCCCTACTTCTCCAACCTTCCTGCAGCCCCCATGCCGTCAGCACTGAAGTGCATTGATTGGCAAGGGGCTCGTTAGAGCCAATTGCTATAGTAGGCGAAATCCGAAGACACTTATCTTTAACATTGGAATCTAGACTAATGTTTCTACAGTATCGGCATTGAATTACTTTTCATCTGTCAAATAACAATTTTAATTGCAATTTTATTTTAATTTTAATTACCCTAACCCCATTTCAGAAGTTTCGATAATAACGACATCACCCGAGAGGCAAGACAAATCCTTAATTTCATTTATTTTTCAACGTTTTGGTAATAATTTGGAATCAAAGTAACAAGAAATATATTTGCTTTCAGAAATTATACATTATTGATCACATCACCAACAAATATAATCAAACTATACTGAAATAGCCATACGGTATTACAATTTTAACATACTGTTTTGACCGCGTAAAATTGGAACATCGACGTTTAAAAGCAAAATCAACAAGTTCTAGAAAAACTCATGACCTGTTCTTTATTAATAATTAACATTAACCTTTTGGGAACATTATGCTAAACAATTTTACCGTCTCATTGAAAAAAAATAGTTTGAAATTCCCAACCACCTATTTCAGCCGTGACTGCAACTGATAAAATCTTCAAAGAAGCTAATATTTATGTGTAGAAATGTATTTAATTACTTTTTTAATGAAAATACAATACATGTATACACTTCTGTAAAACATGTTAGCTAATGAAAACAAAGAAGAAAAAAACAGAAACAAATATTTGTGCTTCTGGATGGATTCGAAGCACTACCGTGAAACCCTCAAAAGAGTTGTAGTCCTGTGCTTAACCCTTTCCCTCATATAGACGCAAAACGTGCAATTTCTAATTTTGTCACTATGTTTTCCACTTGTTTTTGTCATAGCATTCAACTATGGAGATTTTCTATGTTTTGACAAAAAACGTTCAATGTCGTCTGCTGCAGAATTGTCCTATGAGGGAAAGGGTTAAGCTCGTCGTGTTTATATAAGGAATACGTAAGAGGATAGGTATTCTCGTGGCCTTAACAATTATAACATTCCTATTCCGTATTACTTTGTTGACCCGAAATCTTAAAACGTTTCTATGTTTTCATACGTAACAATGTATGATTGTAGTTAATAATTCTTGATTGCGTTCTCTTTTCCGTTTGAGCTGCATCATGCAAAAAGATGACCCCGTTTCACATTAACCACCCCCTTTTCTTTTTCCTTTTTTCTTTGAGATGAGGGCCCTTTTTATATTAAATATAGTTCATCTATAATGTACTTTAGATTTCGAATCAGATTCTGTTGCTAACAGTCGAAAACAAAGAAGTTTACAATCCATATGTTGTGAATTTAACTCTCGAACCCATAAACAAGTAACTGACAAGGACAAGCGTCATTAACACCAAAGACATTTGAACCGTCTAGCGAGAAAACCAACATTGTGGACTCTGCGTACAGTGTCGATCCTGATCCGTTTAACCAAGTCGCCCAGGCCTACCCGGACAGACACGTTTCACCTCTTGTGGATTTTGTGTTTCAGGTATCACTTCTCTATACCTCTATCCCTCGGAGATGGAATGTGTCGACCCGGATCAGTTTCCACAGGCTGATCTGGTCGATACATTACGCAGATGCCATAATGTTGGTTTTCTTGCGGGATGGCTCATTTAAGTATAACTTAGCGCTAAGAATTGTTGTTGGAATCGTGGGACGGCTCATAACAATAGCAGTCAATACATGTGTTGGAATCGTGGGACGGCATCGTAACAATAGCAGTCAATATATGTGTTGGAATCGGGGGACGGCATCGTAAAAATAGCAGTCAATACATGTGTTGGAATCGTGGGACGGCTCATAACAATAGCAGTCAATACATGTGTTGGAATCGGGGGACGGCATCGTAACAATAGCAGTCAATACATGTGTTGGAATCGGGGGACGGCTCATAACAATAGCAGTCAATACATTTGTTGCATTAGCGGAATGGGAAATGGTTAACTCTTGAAACTATATAGATATAGCTTTGTTATCTCCCTTTCAAAACAGTTAAACCGGAATAATAAGAACATATAAGTTAATGATTCGCGTCCACGATGTTTGTTTGTTTTATTGGGGTTTTACGCCGTTATTTAACATTATTTCAGTTATATCACGCCGACACTTCACTTTTTCATGATCTCTGGGCAAACAAACCAGTTATGGGCTAGAAAATGTGCCTTGCCAAAGGGCACTCCACAATGACCGTCGTGCCGCCACCACGATGTTGGTCTCGTACATCCAAGTGTTGTACGTAACATTTAATAAATTATTACTTTGATTTTACTTTGACTCAATCAAATATAATGTGAATGTGGATGCTATATATAAGAACTAAGATACAAGTTAACAGCATGCGTTAAAGAAACATCACACTGATATTTGATGTTACATTGATGTATTGAATGTTATTGCTATGAGCCGTCTCGCGAAAGAACCAACATTGTGGACTCTGCGTAAAGTGTCGACCTTCATCCGCCTAAGCATGCTGCGCAGGCTAACCCGGACAGACACGTTTCGCCTTCTGTGGATTCTATGTTTCAGGAATCATAACTCTATACCTCTATCCCCCTGAGACGGAATGTGTCGTTTCGGATCAGTCTGCGCGGACACAGCAGGCTGAGCTAGTCGATACATTACGCAGATGCCATTATGTTGGCGTTCTTGCGGGACGGCTCATATTTCCTAGTAAGTTGTATACAACTTGAATATAGTGGATGAACGTAATGAAGACTCGGCTGAGTCTGTACATGTGCACAGTCTACATATATTTTACATATAGTCTGCATATATTTTACATATAGTCTGCATATATTTTGAATATAGTCTATACATAGTCTCCATATAGTCTACATATAGTCTACATATAGTCTACATACAGTCTACATACAGTCTACATACAGTCTACATACAGTCTACATATAGTCTATATACAGTCTTCATACAGTCTACATACAGTCTCCATACAGTCTACATACAGTCTACATATAGTCTACATACAGTCTATATACAGTCTTCATACAGTATACATACAGTCTACATACAGTCTACATATAGTCTACATACAGTCTACACATAGTCTCCATTCAGTCTACATATAGTCTACATACAGTCTACATACAGTATACATATATTTTACATATAGCCTGCATATAATTTACGTATAGTCTACATATAGTCTCCATACAGTCTACATATAGTCTCCATACAGTCTACATACAGTCTACATACAGTATACATACAGTCTATACATAGTCTCCATATAGTCTACATATAGTATACACATAGTCTCCATATAGTCTACACATAGTATACATACAGTCTACATACAGTATACATACAGTATACATACAGTCTATACATAGTCTCCATATAGTCTACATATAGTATACACATAGTCTACATACAGTCTACATATAGTCTACACAAGTCTACATACAGTCTTCATACAGTCTACATACAGTCTACACATAGTCTCCGTTCAGTCTACATACAGTCTACATAAGTCTACATACAGTCTACATACAGTCTACATACAGTATACATATAGTCTCCATGCAGTCTACATACAGTCCACATATAGTCTACATAAAGTCTACATATAGTATACATATAGTCTACATAAAGTCTACATATAGTCTACATATAGTCTACATGAAGTCTACATACAGTTTACATACAGTCTACATATAGTCTACATATAGTCTCCATATAATCTACATATAGTCTATACATGGTCTACATACAGTCTACATATAGTCTATATATAGTCTACATACAGTCTACATATAGTCTACACGAAGTCTACATACAGTCTACATACATTTTACATACAGTCTACATAAAGTCTACATATAGTCTACATACAGTCTCCATATAGTCTACATATAGTATATACATGGTCTACATACAGTCTACATATAGTCTATATATAGTCTACATATAGTCTACATACAGTCTACATACAGTCTACATAGAGCCTCCATATAATCTACATATAGTTTGTATACAGTCTATATACAGTCTCCATACAGTCTACATACAGTCTACATACAGTCTACATACAGTCTACATATAGTATACATACAATCTAGGAATAGTCTACATACATTCTTCATACAGTTTCCATACAGTTTACATACAGTCTATACATAGTCTACATACAGTCTACATACAGTCTACATATAGTCTACATATAGTCTACATACAGTAGACATATAGTCTCCATACAGTCTACATACAGTCCACATATAGTCTACATATAGTCTCCATATAGTCTACATATAGTTTACACATGGTCTACATACAGTCTACAAATAGTCTATATATAGTCTCCATATAATCTGCATATAGTCTGTATACAGTCTACATACAGTCTCAATATAGTCTACATACAGTCTACATACAGTCTACATATAGTCTACATACAATCTACATAAGTCTACAAATAGCCTACATATAGTCTACATACCGTGATTTCGAAACAGGGTGTCCCTGGTTCGATCCCCAGTCGCAGCAATTCGGTCATGGTGGAGTGCCCTTTGGGCAAGGCACATATTATAGCCTAGTACTGGTTTGTTTACCCAGGGATCATGAATAATGAAATTTAATTGCGCGTTAAATGACCTTAGCTGTCGATGCGCCATAAAACATTATACATTCATTATAGTCTACATACAGTCTACATATAGTCTACATATAGTCTCCATATAATCTACATATATTCTATATATAGTCTACATATATTCTACATATAGTCTACATATATTCTACATATAGTCTACATATAGTCTCCATACAGTATACATATAGTCTACATACAGTATACATATAGTCTACATATAGTCTACATATAGTCTATACACAGTCTACATGTAGTCTACATACAGTCTACATCTTCATATAGTATACATACAGTTTACATACAGTCTACATACAGTATACATACAGTATACATATAGTCTACGTATAGTATATATATAGTCTACATACAGTCTACATGTAGTCTACATACAGTATACATCTTCATATAGTATACATACAGTCTACATACAGTCTACATACAGACTACATACAGTCTACATACAGTCTACATACAGACTACATACAGTCTACATACAGACTACATACAGTCTACATACAGTCTACATACAGTCTACATACAGACTACATACAGTCTACATACAGTCTACATACAGTCTACATACAGTTTACATACAGTCTGAATATAGTCTACATACAGCCTACATACAGTCTACATATAGTCTTCATATAGTCTAGATATATTCTATACATAGTCTACTTACAGTCTACATACATTCTATATACAGTATACATTCAGTCTACATATAGTCTGCATATAGTATACATACAGTTTACATACAGTATACATACAGTCTACATACAGTCTACTATGTATAAACTATATGTAGACTATATATAGACTATATGTATACATAGTCTACATATAGTATACACCTAGTCTACATATATTCAACATATAGTCTACATATAGTCTACATACAGTCTACATATAGTGTACATACAGTCTACATATAGTCTACACATAATATACATACAGTATACATACAGTCTACATACAACCTACAAAGAGTCTATATAGTCTACACATTGTCTACATACAGTCTACATACAGTCTACTTACAGTCTATACATATTCTACAGAAAACCTACATATAATCTACACATAGTCTACACATAGTATACATATAGTATACACATAGTCTACACATTGTCTACACATAGTCTAAATAAAGTCTACATATAGTCTACATATAGTATTCACACAGTACATATGCATATAGTCTAAACATAGTTTACACATAGTATACATATAGTCTACACATAGTCTACATATAGTCTACATATAGTCTATACATAGTCCTCACACAGTACATATACATATAGTCTAAACATAGTCTACACATAGTATACACATAGTCTACATATAGTCCACATAAAGTATACACATAGTCTACACAGTGTCTACATATAGTCTACATTTAGTCTACACATAGTCTACACATAGTCTACACATAGTCTACATATAGTCTACATATAGTCTATACATAGTCCTCGATGTATATATATATTTGTGACAATTTACATTCATGTGATCCCATTACGGCGAGTCATTAGGAGCCCAAATCGCTAGACGCGGCTGAATATATTATACTTATGATAATAACAATGATCGAGGTCAGGATGTTGTTGTTGTTCAGTAACAAGTACATCGATACACATATGAGCCGTCACGCGAGAATATCAACATTATGGCATCTGCCTACTGTATCGACCAGATCAGCCTGCGCTATCCGCGCAGACTGATCCTGGCCGACACATTCCGTCTCCGACGGATAGAGGTATCGAGAACTGATTCATGAAACAAAAAATCCACAAGAGGCAGTAATTTAAAATACAAACAACTTAAAAAAAAAAGGAATCAAAGTCGTATTTAGAGACACAATCAAAAATGTTTGTAATTATCAAAGGGGATGGCCGTATCCAAGTTGTGAGAACTTGTGGCCAGACTCGTTTGCCTATAACATGTTAACTTGTAAATCGAAAGTTTATTCTGTTGTATATTTTGTGGGCAATAAAATATGTTTGAAGTAATGGTTTCATTCGTCTCAGACAAACGTTTAACGATGTCTGTATATATTTACCATTTGTTAAACGACCGTAACACAATTTGATTCCAAAAGACGTTCATTGAAATTGCTCAATTCTACCAGAGGCCTAAAGCATCCAATGAACTACACTGTATTGTATTGTATTGTGATGTGTTGTATTGTATTGTGTTGTATTGTAATCTATTGTAATATGTTGTATTTTGTATATTGTAATGTATTGTAATGTAATGTATTGTAGTGTAGTGTAGTGTATTGTGTTGCATTGTAATGTTGAGTGTATTGTATTGTATTGTCTGCTGAAGATGTGGTGTATGTATGAAATGATTGTATTGTATTGTATGGTAATGTATTGCATTGTGCTGAAGATTTGCTGTATGTAGGAAAGGATTGTATTGTGTTGTATTGTATTGTATTGTAATGTATTGTTTTGTTTTGTTTTGTCTGCTGAAGATTTGTTGTATGTAGGAAAGGATTGCATTGTATTGTAATACATTGTGTTGTATTGTATTGTAATGTAATACATTGTATTGTGCTGTATTGAGTTGTCGTATGTAGGAAAGGATTGTATTGTATTGTATCATATTGTAATGTAATGCATTGTATTGTATTGGCTGCTGAAGATGTGTTGTATGTAGACAAGGGAGTTTTAAGCACAAGAGGAAAAAATATCAGTATGTATTACTTATTCTGATTACTTTTCCCATGGTGTGTTCAAGAGTAACTTGTATAATGGAGCAGGGTTAAACACAAGTGTTACTTGTATAATGGAGAAGGTTTTAGGATGTATATCACATGCTGACTCTTATCATTAGCCGTGCCCTAGGACAACCAACCTTTCCGTCAGTATGTATGACCAGTGAATTATAAATTAATTCATTGATTGAGTTTTAATCCCGTTTTCAACATTTGTTCAGTAATATCAAGACGGCAAGCTCATCTACTCATGGCTGGAGTCAAACGGGAGCCACTAAAAATCCCCTAGCTCAAAATCCCCTAGGTCCAAATATGGCTACGTAGTCAAAATCCCCTAGGTGTAAACTACACTATACTCAAAATCCCCTAGATGATATTTTCAGAGTACTCAAAATCCCCTAGACAGAAAGTGCAATGTAGTCA
>JAUELF010285157.1:0-10268 GCA_031471495.1 Clinocardium nuttallii | reverse complement strand
TAATTAAAATATGAAAGCTTTCTTAAACTACAGTCTAATTAGAATCAAACATTTACTAACAAAGGTTTATAAGGGAAGATAATTGTTATTTTACTTATTTGTTTTATGAATTTCATTAGAAGTGCAACTTTAATGAAAACACAACGAGGAAAATTAGTAACTTATCCATGAAAAATCGTGATATAACTGAATAATTGTAGAAATCGGCCTAAAACACCGTACAAACTAAACAACTAATAACGAAAAATGATTAAAATAAGGGCCGTTAGTAAGATGGTTCGAGAACTTTAAGTCGCAAGTCAAGTTCTTATCTTTACCTTCATTCCGTCTCAGCGTTTAATTTCTTAGTTCGCGATAAAAACGGGTATAAAAACTTTTTTTTTTAAACTGTGACGACAAATTGTCTGATTTACGGATTTTATATCGTTCAATACTTTTCGTTAAAAAACACCGCCTTTACCCTATACGTTTTATTCAAATAAAGACGCGTACATCGCCGTCTGTTCATTAAAAGGGTCAACATGTATGTGGGAAAACTGTATATCAGATTAACCCTTTCCAGCATTCACGAAGATATCTATAAGTATTGAAATAATTGCTCCGATAAGCAGTTTATGCGTTTGTCCCGATGTTTGTCAATGCATTCTGTGCAGCATATGCGTCGAAATACATCTTAAAACGTGTAAATCATTTACTTTATAGTAACGAAAGATTTTAAAATATTGTGAGCAATCGAGCAATTGTTGAAAAGAAATGTAATTTCTATTTCATTAGCCTTTTTCTACAATGTTTTCAACACTAGCCAATACTTTCATTAAATCGGAGGATTCATATGTTCACCTATTTATTTTCAAAGTCAACTGCCGTAGTGTTGGTCTATGTATTAAAGGTATGACGTCACGTCATTTCTAGATGATGCTAAGTAATGTTTCGTTTTCGTAGCGTTGTTACCTTATAAGGTATGGATGTTTTAGGTGAAGCTTTACATTTGATGTTATTGCTCACGTATTTATTGTCCGCGTTATAAGCGTTTCCGGATGTTGGCGACAACATATGGTTCGGTTCAGTGATGACGTCAACAACCATTTAAAACCCCGCTTAAGCCAGTTCCTGAAATGGGTTCAAACCGACGCATATGTAGTTATGGCAAGAGTCAAAACGTCAAGCATAGTACGTGAATATCAAATTTCGGTTTATACCAATAACCGTGAATTATTATACTTCTTTCAATTTGTATTTGGTCTTAGGAGTGCAGAAGCTTCACGAATGGTTGATCGACTAACAATGAACAATGTCTCATCAGATCGCAGGGAAAGCGTGATGACACGCGAATAGTTATTGTAGACCGAATCGACGATTTGGTACATGTATTTCTGAACGGGGATGCAATGATCTTTGAAGTGTTTTGACAATGAGGTGCATATACAACGACCTTGATTGCTATATATGAGATACAATACATCATTGTTTAAGCTGTCACTAAATATTTGGTAATGATTTCAGTACAATGTTAATCATTGTCAACTATGTTAAATATTCACGTATGAATATCAGAAACAGAATTTATATCATCGTCATTGGGAATAGTGAAATTAACAAAACAATTCAAAACAAATGTTATTTCTTTAAATGTTCAATGTGTTAAAAGCATAACAATGAAAGAAATTTAATAGACATTATCAAATATACAAATAAAGGTTAACTATGATTGTGGAATATATTGTTTTGGTTCCTTTGAGAGAGTCCAAATTGTCTCAACACATTCCCATAAATATCTGATAAACTAAATTATTGTTGAGAAATGTTTTTAAATTATCCGCGTAATAAACGGTTATCCACATGGACTGGTCCATCAACACACGTATTCGTATAAACATCAAACCAGTCTCTCCTATTTGTTGAACACGGCATTTTGTACATGCGGCCCGAATTGTCACATTGAATAAAACTGTGCGGATCACCTCTCAGTCGAAAATGGGTCCGCCTATGCGCCAGGTTGACCGCGGTGCACGGTTTGCTGTATGGAATACTGCTAAACAGGTAATCGTCAAGCTGCGATGAATGCAAGGAATCCACGGGCAATCGCCCAGACGTTTGGTTATTAGGTGTATCCTGTTTTACGGGAGTCTGTCTGGCAGTTCCGTCATTAAGCCTTGAAACGCCCTTTCCATTATTGGCTACGTTCTTCCTCCACATGTTCAGAATTTCGTTCAAACGACTTGGCTGTCCTCCTCCGTTAACCATGTTGCCATTGATACCCGTCTGTGGCCGTTTAAAAGGGATACCTTGACCTGGAAGGATCGTATTTATAGTACCAATCACAACACCCTGTCCTCCGGGCAATGATACTGCAGGACGTGGAAGAACGACCCTACCGGCCGGCTTAGAATCAATCCTAAACCCAAACAGGAAGTTGGCACAGATATTTTCTAGAGGTCGAACGAATGATGATATTGGCTCACATTTCTGTTTACTTTCAAAGAACGCAGAGTTCGCTTCACAACTGACCTCCATTGCATCTCTATTGGTGTCGCACATCAAATATTTGAATGGATCACATGGGTGAGGGAACAATACACCGGCGTCATTGACGGTCCGTCTAGCGCATGGGTTTAAAAGTACAGGGTTAACACACGCGACTTCAAACTGGCTCCAGACTTCCCCAGGGGTGCATATTCGCTCCCATGCCTTACCCCAAATATCACAGTGGATGAATTTGCTGATATTTCTGGGAAATGGGAAGAAAAGCTTATCTGAAGATAGAAACGAAAATAATGTCAACAAGTACTGCACTTTAAATCTGATGTATCAAAGGTTGACGATGGTTGAAGTGTTTTTTAATTTGCGATGTATTTTATTGGCAGAGAGAACACTTATGTATACTAATAAATTGCATGTTTCATACGATTTATATTGACGCTGTTCATATTTGTTGGGATTGATTTAAACCGTTAATATCGCTAAAAATAACACGTTTGCAGTATTGTTTAACCAACATACACATGTACAGTATCGTTAATTAGATCCAGATATGAATTTACAAGGAAGTTGCAGCTATTTCAAACGACATACATATAATAAATGATGGTTCGAAGTGACTGCCACGTTTACCAATTATGGATAAATCTATGAGATAAATTTCATTAATGCATGGTTCAAAACAAAGCTGACCAAGCCATATCTCCTTTTTGGAAACACAAGAGGAGATTTGAGCTGTTCCGCGAAATAAGTAACATACCGTAAAGTATCGACCCGGATCAGCATAAGCATGTCGCACAGGCTTACCAGGACAGACACGTTTCGCCTCCTGTTTCAGGAATCATTACCTCTTTCCCACTGATACGGAATGTTTTGGTCCGGATCAGTCTGCACAGGCTGATATGGGTCGATTTATTAAGCAGATGCCATATTATTAGTTTTCTCGCGAGGCGGCTCATTAGTCGCGACTTTTAGTATATTGCTGCCTTTGTGACAGTGACGGTCGTTTTAGTACGCTTCACTTTGAACAGCATAACTCACTAGTATTACCATTATGGCATTATATAGTGTAGCAATATTTAGACTGGCAAATACTATAATATTATCGAGTGTGTATTAATGTACTAACTGGCCTGGAATTTAACATTTTATAATATTATATTATATCAACTGGCTAAGAATACGACATTTTAGATTGTTACGCTATACTTATAAGCTTAAATATTGTACATGTATAATAGGTTAGAATATACTTACTGACTTAAATAAACTACAGTTTATATTCTGAATATATGAACTGGTATATTAGGAACATCGCATACTTATTGCCACACAATACTAACAAGCTATGAACATTTAATTTAGATTGTAACACTATATTTAGTTGGTATTTCGTGTCATTTGTAGTGTAACCTTCTAAGAACATCGCATTTAAATTGTCGCATATTGCTAACAAGGATGTACATTTAATTCAGATTGTAACAATGTATGAACTGGGTAACAACATTTCATTTATATGTTTACACTTTTCTTAATCACTAAGAGCATATGCATTTGTATTGTTACTGGTTTAAAACCCTACATTTTAGATTGTAGCAATATATTAACTGGCAAAGAACACTTTAAATTGGCTAATCATAGTTTAATTAAGTTTAAAACAAGTCATTTTGATTGTAAGTATATACTAAGTATATATATATATATTATATTAACTAGCTAAGCATATGTAAGTTATATTGTACTTATATACTTACTAGCTAAGATAGCTTCTCTCGAGCACGGATTGTTGACCATTTGTGGTAGAGGTGTTTCGCACGAGGCGGTCAGTCCGGCACTCTCTCCGACACACTGGCCGCAACCTTCGTGGTAAACCTGAATACAAAATGATAACGAATTCAACATTTCCTATGTTTATCGCGCGTTACCATCACGCTCCAGGCTATATGATATTTAGTTTTACTTTGACATTAAATTAACATTCTAACATGGTGTTGTTTTCCTTGCCTATATAGATCGAAGAAAATAACCGTTGATTATGCATCAATAACCAATGGAAATGCATTACTTATTTGCATTATCCCACCAGCGTAAAAGCCTGTCATTCAGCGACAAGTGACGTAAAGAAACATACATGTATTCATAGTATACTATGTCGTCTGCAATATCTGACTCGATAAATATACCGTATTTTTAGAACAGGTCAGCACAGACTTGTTGTTGTTGATATGTTCAATGCATAGTGTTAACGTGTGTAGTACAGTGAAAACTAAATAATTAAATAAATAAAATTACATTGTCTTGTTCATGAGCCCCTCTTTATCCTTTTTTCTGCAGTTTTGTGTATAATGCAGTGAGTAGTCAGAATTGATGGAACAGCAAACATGTGCTCGCATTAACTTGTGGGTAAACCGGTTTGCTAAACAGTGCATTTATTTCCCTTTGTTACGGGGTGTCGGGTCATGTTAGAATCGAAATGAACGATCAAAAAACGTGGTTTCTTATAGTTTATATCTTAAATATAGCACTGCTCTTGGACAAGTCGTTTCCGATGCAAAATATCCCTTATATTGTTAAGGTTTTTCTTTATCAAAACTACTCTATTGGAATGTTCTTATTTTAACGTATGTTACGGACTGTGTAAAGTTTATGACATATTTTAATAATCAGACACCTATTATATGTATATAACAACATGTTTTAAAACTAGCTTTCAAAGACCTATAACGAAGCATCTAGTTTCTACTCATATTATACTGGTAGCCGATTCGGATTATTTTTTTATCATGCGATTCGATTAAATTTCGTCAAAAGGCGAGTTGGCTTTTTGTTGCATCATGCACAGGCATCCGAATTTCTAATACAGCAAAAAATACGGAAAAACACAATGACCTCGTTAAATTTTTCAAAACGTCTCTCTATATTGTCTATACGCTATGATAAAATGATCGTAAGATAATTTGGGGAACCCCGCACGTGTTACTATGAATAGCCCCTCTATACGTCCATATAGTGTAATAATAATGGCAAGGAGTGCAACGGTGTTTTATCCCCTTGCTCGATTCGAGCAATAATTCACACAACAAAACGTCTAAACCGACCAGGTCCCAGGTAGAGACAGGTTCATACTTGATTTTTCTACTGATCCACCACATCAAAATCTGCCAACCGACCAATACGCCGTCGTTTTTAAGCTTCAAATGTTAATTATTTTCGGAAATTTGCTTCGTTCTCTACCGCCATGCGCTGACGTCACAATACTCACGTTCAGCAGCGAATTATTTAACGCGAAATGACGCGCTTTTCAGAAAATTGTACCTGAGAAATGTTTGTAGGGGTTGGCGTCTTATCATGTTTCTTCCAAAAATTATATTATTTATCAAAAATAATGTTATAAGAGCACTGTGTGTTTTATAGAACACTTACATAATGTTATAAGAGTACTGTTTGTTTTATAGAACGCTTACACACTGTTTTAAGAGTACTGTTTGTTTTATAAAATACTTACACAATGTAATAAGAGTACTTTGTGTTTTATAGAACGCTTACACACTGTTTTAAGAGTACTGTGTGTTTTATAGAACGCTTACACAATGTTTTAAGAGTACTGTTTGTTTTATAAAACACTTACACAATGTTATAAGAGTACTGTGTGTTTTATAGAACGCTTACACACTGTTATAAGAATACTGTTTGTTTTATAGAACCCTTACACAATGTTATAAGAGTACTGTTTGTTGAATTGAACGCTTTCACAATGTTATAAGCATACTGTTTGTTGTAAAGAACGCTTACATACTGTTATAAGAGTATTGTTTGTTGAATTGAACGCTTACATAGTTATAATAGTACTGTTTGTCGATTGAACGCTTACACAATGTTATAAGAGTACTGTTTGTTGTAAAGAACGCTTACACAATGGTATAAGAGTACTGTTTGTTTTATAGAACGCTTACATAATGTTATAAGAGTACTGTTTGTTGAATAGAACGCTTACATACTGTTATAAGAGTACTTTTTGTCGATTAAACGCTTACACAATGGTATAAGAGTACTGTTGGTTGTAAAGAACGCTTACACAATGTTATAAGAGTACTGTTTGTTGAATAGAACGATTACATACAGTTATAAGAGTACTGTTTGTTGAATGGAACGCTTACACAATATTATAAGAGTACTGTGTGTGTTATAGAACACTTACACAATGTTATAAGAGTACTGTTTGTTGAATAGAACGCTTACACACTGTTATAAGAGTACTGTTTGTAGAATTGAATGCTTCCACACTGTTATAAGCATACTGTTTTTGTATAGAACGCTTTCACAATGTTATAATAGTATGTTTTGTTTTATAGAACGCTATCTCAACCATCAAACAACGGTCATTTTCGTTTGACGTTGGTTCAAAATTGCGGAAAGTCGGCCATTTCCTCCAGGAAGATAAACACAGGCAAATATACGTGATTTGTTGTGTTTTAACATACAGATAGAATAGCTTACATAGCGGATTAACGACATAAGTATGTTTGCTCAAGTTTGTTATGGAAGCTCTTAATTTGGGTATTCTTTAGCTGGCATGTTGTTCTATTTCATAATTCATTCTGAAATCTTTATTAACGAAATATGATATATTTATGAGTATTGAGTGTATGAGACATATCTGAAAGATGTAATGAATATGACTTTGTAACAAAGCTTAGATATACATGTAGGAGGACATATTTATATGCACGTGTATAAAGCTATGGTCAACGGTTTTGCGTATTTGACGTTTAAAATTTTGTCATGAAATATTTTCTATTTTATTCCAATCAAACTCCAAAGACAAATTCAGTTAGTTTTGAGGATATATACATAAATATCAATATAAAACTCACACTATGTCAAGGGTCATTATGTTTATTGTGTGACATTGTTACTAAGTGTGGTCAGAAAAGTTTCGAATACCGTTTTATTAAAGCGGGAGGGGTGAGACCATTGCTTTGTTTGTGCATTCCGATTTCTCTTTTCTTTGTGAGAATCACTATGCGTGGTTTCTAGCCTCATGCATAATATTAGTTTGCATGCTATTTTTTACATATATGAAATATATTCTCAATTATAAAGATATATTTATTTTTACTAGATATGCTTTTCTACGATAAGTTATCTCCCCAGATACACGCCCACAGTTATACCCTCCTTTAAATGTCTTCTTTAGCTTACTACCAGTCAAAATGGAAGCTCAGACGGAAGCGATGCGTGCTGTCAATCGAGGAGTTGCGAGTTCGAACCAAAGCTCGGTCAACATTCTTTTCGACGTTTGCCAAAAGCAATGAAATAAGCATTATTCGTAGTCAAAAATGGGCTAACAGTCTATGTGAAAAAGCAGCCAGCTGCTTGGAAAGGCTGAACTGGTGTGGGAAAGCTAGGAAACGCATTAGTATATTAACTACCACAACGACATGACTGAAAATGTTGATAACGTCGTATAAACCCCAATCCTCTTCGCCACACATAAGGAACTTTGTTTTGTCTTAAGACTTTCTTCTTAAAAACTGTCTAACAAACCCGCCCGCAAAACATACCAATCTGTTTAAAGCCCACTCCTGGCGCGTCAAATAATCACAACAATAATCAACCTACCTCAAACTGTGGACACTGCACGACGTACAGCTTTCCCTCTTCGCCACACATAAGGAACTTTGTTTTGTCGAAAGGGTGTAAAAACCTCGTCATGTTTTTAGACAAATTGATCTGTGTGCATTGGTTTGGGAAGTTCCATTGCTCTGTAATTATCAAATAAAGCTATGAATATGTAACTGGAAAGTGTTAATTGTACCTCAGTACGTTAATTAACCTGTCGTTTGATGCATAAATAACAAGGTAGGTAAACTATGACGTGCTCACTGACTTATACGTCACATGACTGCAATAGTTGGATACACTATTGAGAATACTTGTATAGCGCATTTTACATCTATAAAAAATAACGTTTTGCTGAACATAATTTGGGGTGGGGTATCATATTAGTTCACTAATACCACGGTGAAAATAGTTTGTACAAATGTTTAATATTTGTCTGTTAAACCTTATGCTATTTTTGTCCACAGTTAGTTGAAACCTAATTTGTTTACATCGATTGTGAAACAAGTTTCAAACTTATAGTTTTCCCGCTCGATATGTGCGTCCTGAAAACTTAACCAGTACTCGCTCCGTTTGTGTGGGAAAATCCCAAAGGCAGAACCCGCTCATCACGGAATTCGAACCCGGGACCTATGGTACAAGAAGACGACGCTCTATCTCTGTACCACAGTTTTCCACAGTTATATACCTTACGTACCATGAAGTAACCCAGATGTATTTAATAAAAGTAAATAAGTAGTACTAAGCACATGGCTTAATACCATATTAAGACACACATATACACACAACATATATTTAAAGAAACACATTAGAAAGAATGCTTAGCATTGATGTGTAAATAGGTATATTTCCACACTCGTAATAATTACGATAATGCTGGTTTTCACAGTGCACCGCTCATATTACCTCGAGTTATCGAACTGCTCGAGTTATCAGTCAATTTATACAATGTTTAACTGCAAATTTCATGAATCGGTTTACTTTAAAAAGCAAACAGTGAGAAAATACTTTAAACAAAATACCACAGCACAATAAGTCCTTTTAGCCAAACAGTACTTCCCAAGACCTATGTGTTGCGGGAAGTTGGAGTGTACATGTACTTATTATTTTAATTGATACTTTAGAAAACAGGGCATGGCACATGATATAACTAGATTGTCAACAAATGATTCATTTTATAAATAGCCTGGGTATCGAGGATGCCAAGAATGATCGTGGCACTGTTTAAATCGGCATAAAACAAATCGCGTCAATTTAAATTTATTACATGTCTATCCTTCAAAGATAAGGATATCTCGGTGAAAGAAAATTCATAATCGTTGATATACATTTAATTAACATTTAATTAACACCAGTGAATTAAACTACCTATAAGCTCGTACGCAATTGCGCATGCGTGCCCCTCCCTTTTCGACGGCCACGCCTCATCCGAAAATAATGCGCAAAGAAGGTAAAAAGTCAAAAAATAATCCCCAGTAAACATAACATATGGTGGAAGAGGCGTAATGAAAAAAATAATGTATTACAACAAATAACAATGAAATTTAATAAACAGATTATTCAACTTATTATTTCAAAGATTAGGATATAATTCACGAGCCGTCTTGTGAATTATATTCGTATCTTTGACAAAATAAGTTGAATAATCTCTATATAATAAACCTGTTTTAATTTAATACTCCATGTTATAACACCCAGAAGAATTTGCTGAAAATTAGATGCAAAGAGAACCTCATGTGTTTCGGAATTGTTAAGTGCGCTTATTTCATATACATTTAGCATGTAATTAAGCTTTATTCCGATGAAAATGTATCATCACAGTTATCTGTATACGGTCTTATACAGATGAGCCGTTCCACTAGAAAAGCAACATGATGGACTCTGCGTAATGAATCGACCCAGATCCGCGCAGGCTAATCTGGGCTGATAAGACATTCAATCAAGAAAGAATCCATTAACTGATCAATCAACCCATCAAACAATGATTTATTTATTAATTTATTTAATAAATATGATTTAAAGAAATACAATTTGCCTTAAATATATAGAGAACAAAATCATGTACATATACTTTAGCCGATTGTGATGGTGGTATAAATGAATGTATATTGTTTTATGGCGCATCGACAGCTAAGGTCATTTAGCGCGCAATTAAATTTAATTATTCA
>JAUELF010285146.1:0-10268 GCA_031471495.1 Clinocardium nuttallii | reverse complement strand
TGGGGGTCGAACCAGGGACACCCTGTTTCGAAATCCCCGACGCTAACCACTCGACCACAGCGGATTCCTCCCCCTAGAAAGTTAGTATTATTTACACTACAGTTGACTCGCCATAATTCGAACATGCAAATATATAGCTTAAATCGAACATGTTATATTTCGAATATTTGCTTAACTCGAACATGTTAAAATTCGAATATATCGCCAACTCGAAATTCGATAATTCGAATATATCGAGTAACTCATACGAAATCATGGAACGGATCTGTCAATGAAAAAAGCTATGCGGATGTGATGTTTCTTTATATAATATTATCACTAACCGGTTTGCTTTTGATAATAAAATTCAAATATATATGAGCCGTTCTACGAGAAAACCAACATTATAAACTCAACGTATCGACCCAGATCAGCATCAGATCATAGCAGGCATGCCTCGCGGGCTAACAAGAACATACTATTTTCTCGTCCTGTGGAATTTTTGTTTCAGGAATCATTACTCTATACCGTTTTCCCCTGAGACGGAATGTGTCGGCCCGGATAAGCCTGTGGACTGCGCAGACTGATCTGGGTCTATACATTACGCAGGTTCATATTGCTGGTTTTCTCGTGGAACGGCTCATATGAATTACGAAGCTGGATATACATAAATGGATATAGCGTACTCCAACATGCCAAATCAATATTTGAGCCGTCCTGCGAAAAACCCAACATTATGGCATCTGCGAAATGTATCGACCAGATCAGCCTGCGCTGTCCGCGCAGGTTGATCAGGGCCGACACATTCCGCCTCGGGGAAATAGGGGTATATAGTAATGATTCCTGAAACAGAAAATCCACAGGAGGCGAAAAGTGTCTATCCGGATAAGCCTGCACAGCATGCTAAGGCTGATCCGGGTCGACACTTTTACGAGTCCATAATGTTGGTTTTCTCGACGGCTCATTTGTTGGTACCTTTGGAGTTCAAGTAATCGTGAGTAAACTGTATATTAGTACGATACTACATGTTTCTAGCATTTGTTAGAATAATTTAAAAATCGAAAATAATTAAAATCATAGCTAGCGTCGTTACCGTTCTATAAAATATGTTGGCAGATTGTGAAGACTCGAGTAAGACTGTAAAGATGCATAGGCTCACCGGAGTCTTAACTGAACGCAGATCTATTTCGGTCTATAATATATGTAGGCAGATTGTGAAGACTCGAGTAAGACTGTAAAGATGCATAGGCTCACCGGAGTCTTAACTGAACGCAGATTCAAAAGATCCTACCTCGCTGGACGCGACTCATATGTGTTCCAACCAATCGGTAATTGACATCAATGAGAATATTTATTATAGTTTCTACTTAACATGACTCGTTTTCACTGGCTCTTTCATTTTAAACATATGCACCTTGTTACTCTTCTTACACGTGACCACAATAAGATCATTACTTGGTGAGAAGCACACCATTTTGGGTGCCGAGATGCCGTCTTTGTCCGTCAAAAGGTCTGTTTTCACCCTTCCATCTGGCGACATTTGGTGTATCTTATTCATACTGGATATACACATGTATATGTTACCAACGTTATCAATAGCAAGGCTGTCCGCGCGATAAACCAGCTTCGGTGGAACGGCCAACGTAACGGACGAACCAGTCGAGTTTGGACCAATGACTGTGTTATTTAAAGTCATTGACATGTCCATGTTATATGTGGCATTCAGATTCCCGTTCAACGTATTCATGGTGGGCTTCAGTTCTTCCTTTGGACGAGGTGGTAACGTGCCACCGTTTTGTTGCGGGACTACTTTTCCAATGGGTCTTTTACGCGTTCGCTCCACAGCTTTCCCCTCACGACGTGATTTGAGAGGGAGTGTCCGATCTAGTGATCCGCGTTCATCGTCATCGCGTGTTAATTTATCAAGGTCGATAACCAGTTCTGATTGAGTCAAGCTCGTAAGCGGTGGTCTCTCGATTTCTCTCCCTTTGCCTCGCTCGGTATCTGGCCTACCGTAGTCATCCACCCGTCTAAAAGTGTGACGCCCACTAACTCTAGTCTCTTTTCGTTGTTCCGATGCTTGTTTCTTTGTAGTTTGTTTATTGGCAGTTCTATCGGATTGTGCTTCCGACTCGTTTGTTGTATCTGATGCGTCGTCTTTTTTAGAACTCATCCTGGATCTGAAACTCCTTCCTGTTTTCGGTACTCCACTTCCGTTCGGCCTTTTGGCAGGTGTTTTCGGTTTTGGGAGAGGAAATTCGAAAAAGAAGCTCGCCTTTCTCTCCCCCCGCACGTCAACAGCGATTACTTTCACTCCATATTCCGTTTCATCAGCAACGTAGATGACTTGTATGCCATCCCACTTACCGGAGCACATGGCACCAGGATGATGGAAGATATCATTTCCAGTTCGGTCTTCCTTTATGGTGCCCAGAGGGATCTGCTGAGCCCTAGAAAGGCGATATTTTCTTAAGAAATTGTCGCCGAGAAAGGAACAAATCACCGTATTATGGATGTGTCCTATTCCGAGTGGCAACCCCTCTATGACACGGTGTACGAAATGGTAGATCTTGTCCCTTATCGTGAACATGCGGACGTGATACGTTCCCGCCCGTTCTGTGAGTACGGCTACTGTGTTGGCATCTACTCGACAGGCGTGGCTCGGATCTGCCCGAAGAGTTATTTCCGAAATCATGTCAACCCTACTCTTATGAGAAACATCAAACACTTTCATTTTCTTGTTGGCACAGTCTATAAGAACCAGTCTATAATCCGTGAGAAACGTCGCTCCTTTAAAATCGGATATATCCGAGTCTCCTTTGGCTTTTCCGTTAAATACGCCAAGCCTGATCACGTGTTTCTCGCGGATGGTATCTGAAGCAGTCACTGTTTGTGAGACGACGGTTGCTGGTATCGGTGTTAGCCGTGTCTCCTTCGTGTTTGGATCGTAAATCTTCACTCTACGTTCCGCGTGGTCATCGCCAGGTTTTCCTTTCTTGGACCAATCAGTTTTGGTGTTTTCTCGTTTCTCGATTATTTCCGGTTCCTTGGTAACGAAAAACACAAGTTCGTGATCCTTCGTCTCTTCGCGCTGTTCGTGGTGTTTTGCGCAAATCGAGCAATGGTGCTCCAAACAGCTATTACAGTATGATACCGCGGATTTAGTGGTGTTGTTCATTAAACAAATCTCGCAAAACGCTTTATGCCAGCCGTCGTTGTAGTTGTTTTTGATGGTCGCGTTTCTAAGTAGCCGAACAATAACTGCATTTACAGGATACTGCATGGCCCATTTCTCCCTCACAGCTGCTGGTTCCCTTGGTTTTACGTTCTTTCTACATACAATACACTGGAAGGAATCCTTCGTTTTTGACGTTTCCGTGAACATGATGCTGGAATACAGACATTCCAAACACATGGTGTGTCCGCATGAAATAACTCTTGGCGATTTAAACACATCCAAACAAGCAGGACACTTTATGACGTCGATATCGATGCTGTACTTGATTTGTGTCATAGGCGGTAACAATCCATTACGAGACGACGATTTCACTATAGACGGGTTCGGAGTTTTCGAAACAGGCGTTTTCGATGTCGGCGTCTTTAAGCCTGTGTTTTTAGAAGTTGGCGTTTTAGACATTTTTAATCGTTATCTTAGATATCTTCTACACAGTTATCTGCAAAACTGTTGAGCCTTGAAATATATTAATTGTCTTAAAATGTAGTTTCAACCCAATTTATTCCATATCTCCATTTTAATCCTATCATGTCACTATCCTGATCAAAACCAAATCGATAATAAGTCAATGATTATTGAAACAATGCTATTTCTCATCAACAATTGGAAACCAATCTTAATCGACCGAGTCTTGAAATAATGTTCATAACTCCCACCTGCGTATGTTTAATCATTTTTCAGATAAAGCCAACCTTAGACGCAACTACTGCAAATTTCTGCTAAAAACATTAATTAAAAAAGGGAACAGTGCTGAGTACTAATAATTACTCAATTCCCCATATCAGTTTTAAGCCTAAAGCAGCAATGCACTTCTTATTGTTTAAATAGTTCAGATTGTTTCAGTATGTGTAGCTTTTTCCAAACCAGATGACTTTTAACAATATCATACCATAACACTTGACACTTTCGTTTCCATCATAAAACGTTGTTATGCAATATAATATAAAAAATGTCGTTGTAAGCATCTTAGGAAACATGTAACGTCTGAGAAAAATCGACGAATACGTTTAGTGTGTGTTTTCAATCGTTATAAAAAAAAGATCGTATAAACTGGAGTTTAAGTTTGTCCGTATGGGAAAATGGTCATGTTGAATTTATTGGACACTTTTATATTCCGATATGCACTGCTGATATAACTAAATCAAATTAAGTTAGCATTGTATGAACAACTGGTTTTTTTTTACTTGTAAACTGGATTTTTTTAACTTGTAAACTGGATTTGTGTTTGTATAAATAGAACGTTTATTGGTCGAAAAAGAAAACAAATAAAAATATATTGCTTCTGGTTATTTAATTCAGTACGAAGATTTTGCTTGAAATTCTGAATTAAGTGACACATATAAAGTTAAGATGAAAAGCAAACAGACAAACAAAAACGAAAAATTTAAATTATCAGAAATTGACACAGACATTAAATGAGATCTTAATAATCAGTTCCCAAATAACCGTGACCCGTCGTTTGATTAAACCATCCACATAAATAGCTTGATTTTAAAACAATAGGCTGTTTGTGATATCGATCTGTGATTATCAAAGATTTGAGTATCAGATTCACATTTTAGTCTGTTTTGTATGATGACATTTATAAAAGAATGTTTCGTTTGCATTAACCCTTGTTCACAAACAAACCTTTGTTTTGTACTCATCTACAGCAGGAGACGTTTGAAAACATTTTGACAAATGGAGAAATTGCTTATAAAATAAATTTCTCCATTTGTCATAATGTTTTCAACTCTATTCAATAATGATGCTTTTATTTAAAGAGTTATTTCTTATTGTCTTACCCAGATGTTTCTAAAGTCGTCTGCTGTAGATGTGTTGAATGTGGGAAAGGGTTAACCCATTCAGCGGTATTATAGTTAGGTCGTCTGCTGTAGATGTGTTGAATGTGGGAAAGGGTTCACCCATTCAGCGGTATTATAGTTAGGTCGTCTGCTGTAGATGTGTTGAATGTGGGAAAGGGTTAACCCATTCAGCGGTATTATAGTCAGGTCGTCTGCTGTAGATGTGTTGAATGTGGGAAAGGGTTAACCCATTCAGCGGTATTATAGTTAGGGTGTCCGGACTCGACAGATAGAGACCAGGGTTCGATACTTGGTAGAGTGTATAATAAGAACTTCAAAATAACCTTCGTGTTGAATGGCTAATGCATCTTGGTTGATTACTTTGTGTTTTGATTGTATGCTGTTTTACCGCGCTTTCAACAATATTTCAGTTATATCACGGTATTTCCTGGGTAAGTTACCAGAACTACTCGTCCAAATATCCTGACACCGGCGAGTCAGTCGTAATAATAATTCCACAACCCTGAACGCCAATAAGGGAAGGCAACGACCAGGCCTGGGATTGAATCTACGACCTTCCGTCCCCGAGGTGGACGCTTTATCACTACACCATCGAGGCGGTTAATTCTCCAGTGATAACATTCCTGATAGTGTTTATTAGTTCACGTCGAAACGCTGTGATACCATTGATTTAAAAATGATTGATTGAGGTTTAATGCCACTTTCAAGATTACTACAGTAATATCACGACTACCAGTTCACCTATATGGCTGATCGATGGCTTTCTCCAGCCTGTATTGTATATATAAAATGTCCCAGTGTGTGTTGAAGACGAAATACACTAGTCACAATGCCTTTAGGAAAGTACGTTAAGCAAACCCCTCCATCCCAATAAGTAATATTACAAAATATATTACTAGTAGTAGGTAGTTGAATCTGCGATAGCTGTTAAACGAGAGTCTGTGAGTTCGAATCCTGGCTCGGCTTTCCATTCCTTCCGAAAATTGACAGTTGTCGTTATGACTTGTGGCTTTCTCCCACCAACAGGATAAGTGAAAAGGTTTCCCGTCAACTGTGGAAGAATGTTGTTGTGTGGAGAACCAGGACACAAACGATCATTTGAATTTGTTGACGTGATATAACTATACCAACTATTTAAAACGCCGTTAAATTCCATTCAGCTAACCAACGAATACGGTGTTCATACTAATTTAGCCGTCCCGCGAGAAAACCAACATTTTGGTCTCTGCGTAAAGTGTCGACCCATATCCGCCTAAGATGCAGCGCAGGCTAACCCAGACAGACACGTTTCGCCTCTGTTTCGGGAATCATTACTTTCTAGCTCTATCCCCCTGAGGCGGAATGTGTCGGCCCGGATCAGCCTGCGCGGATAGCGCATGTTGTTATGGTCGATACATTACGCAGATGCCATAATGTGTATTTTCTCGCGGGACGACTCAAATAGGTTACTGTATTGTCATCTTCTACCTGTAAATACTGGAGCGTTTACTATATACTGCTCCCAAATATGGTCACAACCTGTCATAAAGGTGTGGAAAATGAGAGCATCAGCTTGCTCAGGTATTGTTACTATCTAGCCATGTCTAGTAAAAACTGTCCCAAACCTACATTTATAAACATTCGAGCAAGACGGCACATTCGTTGTGATATACGTAAATCAATCCTAGGGCATTTGCGTCCAGTGTTTATCATGATTAACGTTCGTATACCCGCAGTCTAATCTAGACATGCATTGGTAGCGAAACAGTCATAGATCAGTCAAGCGCTGATCTGTAAAAAAACATCCTTAACACTTTCCCACATACCACAATTATGCAGCAGACCACTTTGAAAACATCGTGATAAATATGGAAAATCTCAGAAAATGAACGTACAATTATTGAATAGAGTTTTATAAAAACATGGTGACAAAAGGAGAAATTGCTCGTGTCGAATTATTTCATCTTGTGTTGCCATGTTTTCAAAACACCGTCTGCTGCAGAAGCGTCATAAAGCGTCTTTATGAGGGTAACGGTTTAGTCGTAATTATTACACATCCGGAGAAATCTACGGACATACTGTATAGACTAAATGATCAAAATAGATACTGGTCAACAGGAATAACTTTCTAATGATTTATTGGCGAACAGTGCAGAGCTTAAACAGACTGCACAGGATGCGTTGTCTGAGATCTGGATTTACACAGTCGCACATGCATAACTTTCAAACCAAGGGTTTCCCAAAAACAGTATGAAATTAAATCAGATAGTACGGATGGGCAAACATGTTACCGTAAAGTTGGTTTTCCCGACAGCACTACTTTTAACAATACAATAATAACTTGACATTGACATGGTAATAGTACCGCTTCAGACTAAAAGCTAGAATATAAGCCCTACTAAATTAATCATCGTATGGCAAAACATTTATTTACATTGTAAAAAGAAATATCTCTTCATTATAGAGATGTCTTTTTAATTTAAAGAAATATCTAATTATAATTTAAAGGGGTATTTCTCTTATGTCACATTATAACTAAAGAAAATATTTCTCCAACGAGAGGAGATAATATCGATATACTTGGGGAGATAATTCCTCGTTTATAGAATATACAGAAATACGGCTTTCTATACATACACACATGGGATAATTCCTCGTGTATAGAATATACATAAATACGGCTTTCTATACATACACACATGTGATAATCCTCGTGCATAGAATATACATAAATGCGGCTTTCTATACATACACACATGGGATAATCCTCGTGTATAGAATATACAGAAATACGGCTTTCTATACATACACACATGAGATGATTCCTCGTGTATAGAATATACAGAAATACGGCTTTCTATACATACACACATGAGATAATTCCTCGTGTATAGAATATACAGAAATACGGCTTTCTATACATACACACATAGGATGATTCCTCGTTTATAGAATATACAGAAATACGGCTTTCTATACATACACACATAGGATGATTCCTCGTTTATAGAATATACATAAATACGGCATTCTATACATACATGAGATGAAACATTTGAGCCGTCCCGCGAGAAAACCAACATTATGGACTCTGTGTAATGTATCGATCCAGATTAGGCTGCGCAGTCCGCGATGGCTAATCCGGTCCGACACATTACGTCTCATGGTAGTAGAGGTATAAAGTAATGATTCCTGAAACAGAAAATTCACAAGGAGGCGAAAAGTGTCTGTCCGGGTTAACCTGATCGGCATGTTTATGTTGATCCGGGTCGAGTCCGCAATGTTGCTTTTCTCGTGGGACGTTATATTAGTACTTCGAAATGAACACATTTTCGCTCGCCACGCCTTGTTGTTTGTGATACAGGTAGAGAAAAACGTTGTGACGTAGTTTAAACATTCCTTAACAACCGGATTGGTAGATCAGACGACCAACAACATCCATTTAAAAGTGACCATGTTTACCGCAATAATGAAACTATCTTGAGATATTAATTAATATGCGGCACCCCAATGACTGATCGTGATGTGTCCATAATGATATAATCCGCGTCGGGCGGGTTCGAGTCTTATTGACTCTCCGTAACGGGGACCGTAATTGGCGTGGAAATAATCGGGCTACATTCTAGGGTGTTTTATCAAAAGAGGCATCTCATTCTAGAGGGTTTCTTTTTATCAAAATAGGAATCTAGGTCTAAATTACATGTAGACGGACAGTGAACTCCCTGGTGAGACTGTGTGGGAATCTAGGTCTAAATTACATGTAGACGGACAGTGAACTCCCTAAATTACATGTAGACGGACAGTGAACTCCCTAAATTACATGTAGACGGACAGTGAACTTCCTGGTGAGACTGTGTGGATGGACTGGCTCGCCTGAGTTCTCACAGTACACAGATGCACTAAGACCCCCAAATCACCAGACGAGTATCATATGTATTAGCCGCGTCTGGAGAGGGGTGTGTGTGCATTCCGGTATTTATATAAGATACAGGGGTATTGCAATGAAACACGCAAGGCTACCCGTCTAGTTTGCCGTCAGTAGTTACATCTACATCTCTTTCAAACGAAGGCGGACAGTGAAGACTCTGTTGCGACTATGCGTCTTCACTTTCCGCTCATGCAACATAATCTCAAATAATCCGACGCGGAACAAATGTGTTGTATCAGGTGGGTTCGGGTATCAGATGTCGCGCGGTAAGAATGTGGGTACCAGTTGTTTAAGGAGTCATGCGGTATACATGTAATTAATTGAATATCGTGTTATCGTCCTTATTTAATTATTATTCACAATGGAAAAATGTCCATTGATGAATGATTGATTATGATTTAACGCCGTTTTCAACAATTTTCCAGTCCTATCCAGGAGACCAGTTCACCTTATCATGTGGTTCCTTGCTTTCTCACACTAGTACTCCACACAGCATCCCTCCAAGCCACTGGCTGCTTCTTCAACATAGACTGTTAGCCCATTCGTAAAAGAGAAATGACGCAGTGACTTTTGTCAAACCGTTTGGAAATACTGTTGGCTGAGCTGGGATTCTAACTCACAACCCCGCGTCGATACCGACTGATCTACTTGGGCTCGACGAAAAATGTGCGTATTGCCACCAATAAAGAAATGGTTTATAACCTTTTGTAAACGGGAAACCAGGGTTCATTCCTTTATGGGCGGACGATGGGTTTTGGGGATAGCATTACGACTGACACACCTGTGTTGAAATAAACTTTACCTCTGTTTCGCAACCCTGTGATATAAATGATACACTCATGGGAAGAAAGTAAAATACTGTCCAATTAAAGGTTTTCCTATTGTATCAACCACTAAGCATCATGTTAATAAATTATAAGGGTTTCTTTAAAGATATCGGGTTTTTTAATTATAATGATCAAAAAGTTAATGTGTGCATTTCACTTGTTACATTGAAACGTAATATTAGGAATTATGATAAGGTTTTTTTTAACATATCGTTTATTAGGAATAATGATAATGTCTTCCAAAAGTATGCTGCTTTCCTTTAGATACCGTATTTAGGAACTATACTAATTTCTATAAGATACGGAATTCATGAATCATGCAGCTGACTTTACGATACCGTATTTATGAATCATGCAGCTGACTTTAAGATACCGTATTTATGAATTATGCAGCTGACTTTAAGATACCGTATTTATGAATCATGCAGCTGACTTTAAGATACCGTATTTATGAATCATGCAGCTGACTTTAAGATACCGTATTTATGAATTATGCAGCTGACTTTAAGATACCG
>JAUELF010285135.1:0-10268 GCA_031471495.1 Clinocardium nuttallii | reverse complement strand
TCTACACAGATTACATATTGATCTATATATAACGTATTCTCGCCAAATAGTTAACTCTGTAATACTCTACACAGATTGCATATTGATCTATATATAACGTATTCTCGCCAAATAGTTAACTCTGTAATACTCTACACAGATTACATATTGATCTATATATAACGTATTCTCGCCAAATAGTTAACTCTGTAATACTCTACACAGATTACATGTTGATCTATAGATAACGTATTCTCGCAAAATAGATAACTCTGTAATACTATACACATACTTAGCATACATGTTGATCTATAGATAACGTATTCTCGCAAAATAATTAACACTGCACCGGCGAGGGTAAACAAATCAAATCCTTCATATATATAACTATCGTGTAATGCAGCATATGCTACTTGTTTATGAACCACGTACGTTCAGTTTATTCCATTTTTATCTGTTCCCTTTATCACCGCCACGATCGTGTGGTGATTAGAGGGCCTTAGAAGTCAGGGTTCGATCCCCGGTCGGGCCATCTTAAATGTTTTATAAATGCTAATCATTGCTGCGAGGATAGCAATACGACTGATACACTAGTGTTAGGATAAGCTTACTAGCACTACCAGTAAGTTACCAATGAAACGTCACGTGATGTGACGGGAATAATGTTCAATATAACTTTAAACACAACAATGAGTATTGAAAACATTGTCGTAAAAGGAGAAATTGCTCATGATTTCAAAAAATCGGTTGCTGTAAATGCGACAAAATGTGTCTATAAGAGGGAAAGGGTTAAAACAGTTTAATATCTATAGACTGCAATTTGAAAGGTGACCGGATTAAGAAGAGAGAAGTCGCTGGCTCGATCATCGGTATAATCATACTGGATACTCAAAACAACGGTAGTAATTATACCGGATACTCAAAACAACGGTAGTAATTATACCGGATACTCAAAACAACGGTAGTAATCATACCGGATACTCAAAACAATTACTTTCACTCCCATGTGCTTAGGGCTGTGGGTGAGAAATCAAATACTACCGCATCGGTGGTGTAGTGATATAGTGTCCGTCTCGAGTGCGGGAGCTCGCGGGTTCGATCCCCGATCGGTTTATAGTTCATACCAAAGACTTTGTAGCAATAACTTCCCCCCTTTGCACTCAGGGTAACGTAAATACCGCCAAAATGTTGAAAGCGGCGTTAAACACTACACAATCAATCAACCAAGTCTCAAAAAGTGCTGTGCTGTGCACAACGTCCGAAAACATAGATACAAACTTCTACACTGGTGATCACTGATGTTGACCTACCTGATCTGATATCGAAATTCCCATCATCTCGAAGTATGAATTTAATCTTTACATCATAAAACTCTAACATCTTCGCAATAAGCGAGCTGGTCATGCCTTTCGTATAGGCCCCGTACCAGTTCCCAGCAAATCTCTCTTTATCAAAGTCTTCCTGAACGTCGATATCACTCAACTTACACAACTCACCGGGCGCGGAACCACTCGATAACAATCCAAAATTCATCAACATTATTATTAAAAACACAACTCCTAGTATAGAAGCCACACAACATTTGTTACGTTTAGTGAAAATGGAAGACCGCGAAGTCATGTTGAAGTGTACGAATCCGTAAGAAGTCTGGGAAACCGCGTCTCTATGTCCGTCGTTAATGCCAGATGCTTTTATTAGCTTACGATCCAGTAAACAATACGTGCTGCGTAATTTACGTATGTATAGTTCAAGTTTATGAACGTATGTATTTTCAGCTTATATCAACACATAGCAGTGAAGTGATTTGATAGTTTCAACACGGTGATATGTGTGTACACTGGGAATAAATGATGATAACTGATTTTTATATCAATGTCAGAAACACGTAAAGTATCTGATGGTTAGAAGGAGTTACGATTGTATGTCATCGCCAAGGGAAGAAGCCGATAAGCTTAATCACTTTTGATAACCCAACCTATTTGCTAAATCAGCCGTCCCGCGAGAAAACCAACATTATGGCCTCTGCGTAATGTATAGACCCAGATCATCCTGCGCAGTCCGCGCAGCCTGATCCGGGCCGACAAACTCCGTCTTAGGGTTATAAGGTATAGAGTAATGATTCCTGAAACAGAAAATCAACAGGAGAGGAAAAGTTTCTATCCGGGTAAGCCTGCGCGGCATGCCTATGCTGATCCGGGTAGATACTTTACGCAGAGTCCATAATGTTTGTTTTCTCGCGGGATGGCTCAATTCTTTTTTAAATCTCATATTTTGACTTTGCCATCAAATCAATTTGATGGGGTTACCGTCTATTTAACCCGTTCCCGCATACGACAAAATTGCAGCAGACGACATAGTGACAAAAACCTGAAAAATTAAAATAAAAATGTTAATTGTTAAATACATTTTAAAACATTGTGACCAAAGCAGAAATGGCCCATCGTGAGTTATTTCACCTTTGGCCACAATGTTTTTAAAAGTCGTCTGCTGCTATTGCGTCAACATGCGTCTGCATGTGGAAAAGGTTAGCAGAACAAAATGAATAATCGTATTTACTTCAAATCGTATTTACTTCAAATCGTATTTACTTTAAATTTAGATAAAATGGACTTTCTTAAGTTGAAAAAGAATACGCTTCTTCTTTATCTATCAATCTATTGTGAAATGAACCAATCGTGAAACAGGAATGTATACTCCACGTACTATAGCGACATATTTTGACCCTGCGTCCCATATTGGGGTATGACGGTGTTTTGGTAAAAGGAAATTCCATTTCAGGAAACTTAAAATAAAATAAAATATATTTTTTATGCATGTTTTAAAAAGAAATAATTTTTTTTTGTCTTTTTAAAAATATTTTAAATAGTTTTTTTCTTATCTAAATACGTTAAAAAAATCCTAATTAAATTCAAATAAGAAATACCTATTTAATATATTTTTAAAAAGACATATACTTTTTATTTCTTTATAAAACATGCATAAATATAAATAAGTTTTTAATTTTTAATTTCTTTTTAAAATTCCTGAAATTGAATTTTTTTTTACAAAATACCGTCACCCTCCTTTAAAGGAAGAAAACATGGTTATTCAAAAGACTTTATTTTGACACAATGGGCTAGTTACATGTTTAAGCAGCTTGTTAGATATAAGAATGTTTGATCAAGGTCTCATTCTGAATATGTAAAGCCACATTTTCAATCCTTATTGGTTTAATGGAAATCATAAGCTGTCTAGGCTGATAGGAAATACAATTGTTCGCGTTGCACTCGGCCATTTTTGTTATGTAATATTTAAATTTATTTTTTGTTTCAGCCACAATCAAGTACAAGACCAAGTCAAAGGACACACAGAATACAACCCATCCCCCTTACACCAGAGGCAGCAGAGACAGAAACAATTAACGTAAGTAACAGCTTACTATATATTAATGATGTCTTACAATAACAAGATTTCCTAGAATAGTTCAAACGAGTTTGACTATAAAAAGGGTTGAAATGATTGATAGTGTTTTGTTATTTGGATAGAAGTTATTTGAAGAAGTATTTTTTTTTAAAAAGGCTTCATGCTTTTACAGGTTAATAACCCTTTTCCACATTAACTAAATGTTTGCAAAAATCGAGGCATAAGTATAACTTTTAAAAAATGTTAAACAAAATTGACCAAAGGACACATTGCTCATTATGAGCATTTTCTTATTAAATTGTCATACCAATTTTCAATGTCGGCTGCTCCAGAAGTGTCTGTTTGTGGGCAATGGTTAAAATAGTTTCTGGTTCAAAACAATATATTTTGCATAAACTTAAATAGTTCTGCTGCATTTTTTTAGCTCACCTATGCACGAAGTGCAAGGTGAGCTATTGGGATCACATTTTGTCTGGTGTTCGTCCGTCGTCAACATTTACCATTGTTAACACTCTACAGGCTATATTTTGTCCATCAGATCCTGGACAAGTTCCAAACTGGGTCATGTTGGGTCAAAAACTAGGTCACTATGTCAAATTTAAGGAAAATCTTGTTAACACCTTGGAAGCCACATTTTTGGCTTGAGCATCTTGAAACTTTGTCCGAATGTTTGTCTCAGTGATATATACTGTAGGTCAAGTTCGAAACTGGGTCAAATCCGTTCAATAGCTTGGTCACTAGGTCAAATTTTAGGCAAATGTTGTTTACACACTAGAAGCCACATTTCTGGCTTGAGCATGTTGAAACTTTGTTGGAATGAATGTCTTAATAATATCTAGACCGAGTTCAAAACTGGGTCATGTCCGCTCAAAAACTAGGTAAAATTTAAGGAAAATCTTGTTTACACTCAGAAAGCCACATTTTTAGTTTTGATCATGTTGAAACTTTGTCAGAATAATTGTCTTAGTTATATCTAGTTCAAGTTCGAAACTGGGTCATGTCTGGTCAAAAACTAGGTTACTAGGTCAAATTTAAGGAATATCTTGTGAACATTTAGGTGAGCAATCCAGGGCCATCATGGCCCTCTTGTTTTATATTTATACAAGGGTTAAAAACTATACTGCTGTGCACATATTCATAAGTAGCTTGTCCTATTGATAACTGCAAACCTGGGCCTTATGTTTCAAAATTAGGCAATGCAGGGTGGTTGGGCAAAACACCAGACCGTATAAATTACCTCTATTGATATTGAGTTCATCAAAACAAAAGTATTGATACCAGCATGGTCAATAGATGACACCTATTGATTCTAAAGAACAGCATAGGGCTACTGTACATAAACCCCCTATTTGATCATTTATCTGAAAAATAATTTTTGATTTTAGCAATCTACAGCCACTGATCAAGTGAGGATTCAGCCAACCCCAACAGCAAACAGAACAGAGAACGGGAAAATTGATGTTAGTATTGATGTTAATTGAAATTCTGTTTGCATCCAGGGCTCCATACCTGCTCTTCAGCTAATGGAGTTGTCAAAAAACATGGTTAAAAACATGGTAACAAAAAGATGAAACTTAGGAATTCTTTCCCAATCAGATGTTACATATAATACTGTACACATTTGCTTCATTCCCTTACTTGGGCAGTCAATCAACTTCCACCGATAGGCCAAGTCTATGTGGAAAAGCAGTCAGTTGCTTGGAAAGATTTTTGTGTGGAGTACTGGTGTGAGAAAACAGGAAAACACATTAATAAATGAACTGGCCATTGTGATAAGCCTGAGACAAAGACAGTGACAATAATTTGCAATGACATCTCCTCTAAATCAGACTCAATGACAGTTTAGGGTCACAAGGTCCTTTCCTTTGACTTTAAATTAAAACACATAGCAATCATCATTGATTTTTTCTCTGTTTACTCTTAGACGCCTCTGCAGCAGACGACTTTTGGAAATATTGCGACCAAAGTAGAATTTGCTCAGAACAAGCAATTTCTCCTTTTGTCACAATGACTTGGAAAATGTTTACTCCAACATATAGAAAGTCCCTTAAGTTGTAGGTTTAATTATAAAGTTGAAAACATTGGCAAAACGAAAAATTGCTTGTTTTGTGCAATTATTTCTTAAGTCATAATGTTATCAAAAGTTTGACAGTTGCAGATACATGTATGTAAATATGTTAAGCACCAAATGCTTAAGTAAAGCTATTGTAATCACATTGTGTCCTTTTATCCTCCTTACCAATTTCTTGGTTAACCCTTTCACTCACACTCTGCAGCAGACCATTGAAAACATCCATAACAAAATTGGAAATTCTCATTAAATAACAGGCCGAGCTCCAATAGCTCAGTTGGTAGCAACGCGGGCTGTCAACCCAGGGGTTGCGAGTTCGAATACGGCTTGTCCAACATTCTTTCCGACGTTTGACAAAAGTCAATGCGACATGCGTCATTTGTCCTTCAACAATTGACTAAGTCTATGTGGAAAAGCAGCCAGTTGCTTGGAAAGATTGTTGTGTAGAGTACTGGTGTGAGAAAACGAGGAATCACATGAGTAGGTGAACTGGCCGCAGTGATATGGCCGAGATATTGTTAAAAGCGGCGTTAAACCACAATCAATTTAAATAACAGAAAAAGAGTTGAAAATATTGTGAAAAAAGTAGAAACTGCTCGTTTTGAGAAATTTCTTTTCTTTTGTCACAATGTTTTCAAAAGTCAGGTGTCAAAAAGCCTCTATATGTGAGTAAGGGTTAATTAAGGCAATAGCCAAGAGGCATGTTTTCTTACAATTTTTTAAGCCACTAATTAGTATGTTTAACTGTATCTTGATGATATAAGGAGTAAAAAAACGAATTTCAACATTGAACATTGGATTTTTAATATATAATCATTGAAAAAGTAAATGAAACTTTATATATATATATATATATACATTTTAGGGTTTCAAAGGAAGATCGGTAAACGTCCTGTTTCAAGGAGCTGGAGAGCAGACAAATGTTATCTCTGTACCAAAAAGGCTTCCAAACTACACAAATGACTTGACAAATGATGAAGAGGATTGTTTGATGGGACGTGTGAATGATTCTGAAAATCAGAAAAGAACCTGTAGTACCCAAACGGAGGAAGTGCTAATATTCACGAACAAGGAGGAACTTTTAGAAGCATACGACCCTAAGGGAAGATCCTTACAAGATTTGTTTAAAATGATCCTAGAACAACAAACCTCAATCAATGAAATGAAAGTGGCGGTGCAAGTTTTGCCAGACATTTTGACATGTGTACGGGCTATTAAGGAGGAGAGAGAAATCAACCTCAGCAAACTGATTGGTGATGGTTTAATTGATTTTTCTACGCCAGCAAGGATGGAAGACGTACAACAGCCAATAAATGTTGCTCCCGAGGATAAAGAACAAGTTGTTTTGGATGAAGACGAGGACATCGACAACTTTCCTGATGTCTTCCAGGAAGAAGTCCAATTTGATGAAGTTCATTTACCAGAGACAGAAGAGCAAGCACATGAAAATCAACCCATATTGCCAGCACATGAAAATCAACTTATATTGCCAGCACTTGAAAATCAACCTATTTTTGTAGCACGCCCAATAGATGTTAATGTTGCCACGGGGAAGACTCTGTGTTTCAATCTCCGGTGCCATGATGGTCCCATTATCGAAATTAGTTCGGAAAGAGATATGGTTTTTGTTCCTCTAGAAACTGAGGTCCGGCTTGCTGGCCGCGTTCAACAGGAACTAAAACCATTTTTCACATGGCCCGGAAATTTTGCATGGCAAGTTGCCCAGAAAATTTACAGCTTGGGGGAAATTATAAACCATAATTATTATGGGCGGTCTGGAAAGCAGGCATTATCACCAAGAAGACGCCATGCAATTGAACATTCAATTCTTGACACTTTTGGTGATAATGTCGAATTTCTTCGACAGGCTGTAAGTGGCATCAATACAGGTATACGTAATAGCAAAAGACAGAGGAAACCCGTGGCAATTCGAAGACCATTATTCAGGATGGACAATGTTTTTCAACATCAGTAAAAAGATTTTCAAAATATTTCAAAGATCAAAAATTGCATAACAATTTAGTACTTATTCTCTATGAAATAATTCTAAAAACTCAATTTCTCATTTTGCCTTATATTTTCTAAAATTGTTGTATGTGGGAAGGGGTAATATGTCCGTAGTTTATAAGTATTATAAACAGTTAAATATCCAATAATCGTAAATGCTATCCCTCGTATTATAGCCACTTTCTGATAACAAAGTGCGTACAGTCACTCTACTCACTTTGTTATCAAAAAGTGTCTTTAATACGAGGGAAAAACATCTATAAACTACTGGCATATTACCCTTTTCCACATACAACAATTTTGAGTGAGTACTGAAAAAAGAAAAAAATTATCAAAACAAGAAATTTCTCGAACAATATTTTCCAACTATATATAATTTCTATTTGTTTTACAAAATATGTTCAAGGTCGTTCTTCTGCCAAATTGTTGTATGTGGAAAATGGTTAATATTCCAGTAGTTTATAAGTGTTATAAACAGTTAACCCTTTCCCTCATATAGATGCTTACTGACGCCTCTGCAGCGTGCAATTTCTCCTTTCGCCACAATGTTTTCAACATAAATTTAAGTTGTCATCTGCAAAATTGTTGTATGTGGGAAAGGGTTAATATTCCAGTAGTTTAAGTATTATAAACAGTTAAGTAACCGATAATCATAAATGCTTTTACTTTTGCCACAATGTTTTCAACTTTTAGTCATAGGTTATTCATTCAATTATAGAGAGTTTCTATATTTGGCAAAATATGTTCAAAGTTGTCTACTGCAAAATTTTCGTAAGAGGGAAAGGGTTAAGTCTGATAATCATTAAGACTTTTTCTGATAACATTTGGACAGAGAATCAAAACAAGAATTTTCTCCTTTTGCAACAATATTTGCTAATTACGTATATATACAGTGTATACGGTTTTTTAATTGTTTTTTTCTTAGAAATACATTTCATCATTAATTTGTCATTTTTTTGTTGAAAGAGTTTATCATATGATTAATGTTGGGGATAGTCTGCAAAGTCTTCTGAATGACCAGTGGTCGATTTACCGGGGCATGTACATGCGGTATAAGCCATACTGCCGTCCCGTTATCGATCATAAGGAAAAATACAAAGGATCTCCGCATTATCTATTTATAACTGGTAACACAAATCCTATCTAGTTAACCACATAATAATAGATACTGCAGAGATGCTTTGTTTTTTTCCTTTGGACAGTTATCTTTCATGCCTGTTTTAGTCTTACGTTTCGAGAATTTCAAATAATTGGTAACACGAATCGTATCTAGTTAACCCTTTCCCTCATACGACAATTCTGCAACAGACGACTTTGAACATATTTTGTGCATTTTTTTTCTTTTGTCACTATGTTTTCAAAAAGCCGTCTGCTGCAGAGGCGTCAGAAAGCATCTATATGAGGGAAAGGGCTAAAGCACCACAAACGTCAATTTAACTTGACCCTGTCCCATTAAAAACTCACCAGCACCAGACAGTTTTGAAAAAAACATCTCAGCAAATGATTGGAAATCATCTTAGAAGTCAAAGCGTTAATATTCAATATAGTTGACAAAATTGGAAAATAATTATGAGCAATTTCTCCTTTTGAAACGATGTTCCAATAATTATCTGCTGCAGATGAACCTGAAGTGCTTCTGCTTATAAGAGGGGTTAAAGACTTAAGATTGTGGTGATTTCTTTTTTAAAGTGACGTTACTGAACCTTTGTTTGAAACCAAAAATCTCAATTTAAACCTTGGACAATCGCTCTTGATTATACCCCAAAATATATGAAGTTAATAAATTTTTGGATACGCCATGATGCGAAGTTGTCATACAGGATGTTGACAACAGGAAATAATCACTACTGTATATAACTACACACACAATAACTTGATCTAAACTAGCATAGTAATACAGGGGATGTCTTGTTTGTTTCGGTGAAAGATCAAAATGTATTTAATTGAGTGAGTTTCAGCTTAAGTACTTCCATAAGTGATCCCCAAATAAATGAACATCATGACATAACTTACAAAACCTCTAGCAACAAAATAACACACAAGTACTTTCAACAGAAATAAACTAATTCATTCATTGATAAATGTACAGAGTACAGTAAAATGTAAATAAAACTTTGTCCAATAATGAATTTCAAAATAAAATGTTTCATTTCTACAATGGGTTTAATTTCAACTATGTGAACATGGATTACCAAGAGGAAAAAAGGTAGTTTCATCTTCTAAACTATTCAGCGGCATCATTCCTTCGCATGAATCACTGTTTTTATCAGGATTTTATTCTCAATAAACTACTGTAAAGCATGTTATGACTTCTAAACAACTGGAATACTGAACTCATGAGATTATTGGTTATACATTTAATCCTTTCCAACATGCAGACATATTCAAATGCATCTGCAGGAGACTACTTTTGAATAATCGTTCTTTCAGTTAAAGAGATTGAAAACAAATGAGCCGTCCCACGAGAAAAAACAACATTATGGCATCTGCGTAATGTATCGACCATATCAGCCTGCGCTGTCTGCGCAGACTGATCCGGGCAGACACATATCTCGGAGCGATAGAGGTATAAAGAAATGATTCCTGAAACAAAACATCCACAAGAGGCGAAAAGTGTCTGTCCGGGTTAGCCGGCACAGCATGTTTAAACTGGTCTCCGATCAATGTTGGTTTTCAAATATGGATCACAGTCCTAGGCTGCAGATTTGTTTTATGTGGGAATTGCTCTAAGAAACACATGCGTTAATTGCCAATTACAACAAGAGGCCCATCAGGGCCTATGCTCTACTGGCTGGATCTTAAAGGCGTT